>CM077440.1:16191132-16461132 GCA_039654765.1 Mylopharyngodon piceus | reverse complement strand
TGACTTTATATCTAGAAAAAAAGTCGGAATTGTGAGATAAAAAGTCGCAATTACCTTTTTTATTTTATTTTTTATTTAGTGGCGGAAACAAGCTTCCATAGTTATCGTTAACTAAACTGCAAACTATTGAAATTTGTTTTCTGTTATTGAAATAAAACTGATTTGAAGGTTTTTTTTGTTTGTTTTTTTTTTAAGAAAACTGAAGGTAGGATTTTTAAGTTTGTTTTTCACCTAATATTTATATTTTATTTTAATAAAATATAAACACTAGATAAACTTAAACTTAAAATAATAAAAATAAAGTTAAGCTAAATAGAAATATATACAGTATATAGAAAAATGACCAAAACTTAAATTAAAATGAAAACTGAAAATGTGAAAATAAAAGCTAATTCAAAATATTTATAAATATCATAATATTATATAAATAATATTAAAATAACACTGCCATGCACATCTTACTCTTTATGCAAAATCATAACATTTTTGTATTGATATTTTTCTGTATTAATCTTTTATTGACTCATCCACCATCTTGGTTCAAACTTTTTAGTGAGCCCATCACAGAGCATTCTTACACTGCTCTGAAAGCTGCATACAGAGCTGTTGAAGACTGTAGAAGGATGCATAATTATGCTCCTACCTCTTAGAACAGCCTTGTAGTGTGTAGAAGTACAGCGCTTTGTGTGACGGTGTTCCCTGTATTTGTCTTGTATGTTGTGCTGACACGACTGTCACATCTCTGAAAGGTCAAAATCATTACACCGTGACACACAGCGACCTTTAAACCCTGACAGAACATCTTCACGGCGCGGAGAGTGTTTGCACATTGCAAGAGCACAGTCCCGCGCAGGTGATGATATTTATCCGTCATCCCTGTACTAATTGAATCAGAAGACAAAGAAAAACAAATGGACACGGACTGCAGGTGTGGAGGCATATGAAAGAATGATCGAGGGAAAGAGGATGGCGTAGAGAGGGAGGCCGTTAGCGATAGGGCAGAGGAAGTGGTATTAGCTGGCTAATTGCTTCAGAAAAGGCCATGGCATTACAGTGACAAATATCACCAGCTGTGGCTCACCTTTTATGAATTCAAAATATTAATGTATGCACCGATTCGCTTCCTTTGCAGATACTACTGTGTGAGTGACCATTCAGTTCATATACTAGATGGACTTCTGTTCTTATTTAAGTCTAAAACCTTTTCATTTAATGCAGTTTATTTGTTTCCTAGGCAGTTTTACAAGATTGCTAAACTTAATTTTGCTTAATTTTTTACTGCAAGAAAGGAAAATCACAAGTTACATCTCTTTAACATCACTGCAATCATTTTCTAGGGATATATATATATATATATATATATATATATATATTAGGGGTGTAACTATACACAAACATGACGGTTCATGAAATTATTTTTCAATTATTTTTCTACTCCAATTAATTTTTTGCTGTGGACACTAAATGACTTGCCTGAGGTAAATGTAATGCTACGTGAGATATTATTCTCAAGCTGTTTTATTGATATCTTTCGATGGTTGAAACACTGGTTGAGAGATTACATGTAAACATGTATAGATCATCTATTCTTCTTCTTCTGCGCTATTTCCTGCTGTGGTGGTTAGCAAACAGCGTTTCATTACCACACGCGCCCCCTTCTGGAGTGGAGTGTGTGACTCACTGTATTCGTCGTCTGATTGTATGCACCGAACCGTGACGTCCGTACCATGATGGTTCGGGATGAATACATGTACCGTTACACCCCTTTTATATATATATATATACACACACATTTTTTCCCCTCACCCTATTACCATTTTTTTAACAGCTAAAAATTGCTGATACTTTTTTTGTTAGCATAATGGATTGAAGGTCCTATATATTAGTATGCATGTATGTATACATGTGTTGTTTTCATTCAACACCCCATGGTTTGTCTGGATTTTCTCCCTACAGCAACGCCATCCATCAGTCTGATGTCATTACTTAAGACAGATGTAAAGACCTGCAGGCGATACGGGGACAAAATGATAGTTTTGCACAGTATTGCATACTGTGCACATAGTTTATGTCCCCCTCTGCGCTGACATAAATTCTGAGTTTGGAGCTTTATGATTTAATTTATGAATATCTGACTCATGGCTGGCTGCATAATTAAAATGAAAGGGAATCTCATTTGAAATGGAAAGAAAAGAGATTTGTTTTAATGGAAATGCATTCTGGTCTGGGTTAAGATAAGATTGTTAATTATGTGTTTCCATCCGCAGAAACCTCCACACCAGCTGTAGAGACATCTAAACCAACTCAACCTTCCTCTGTAGAAACCACCACAACACAGAAACCTAGTCCAGGTTAGTAGCTTTTTACTTACAATACATGACTCAAGCATGAATACATTTCAAAAACGCCCTAAACCTCTAGAAATCAGCCACATTTTGGGTTGTTGTTGCATGCATATGTGAAATGGGAGCAGGATACCAGTAAGTCATGAAATGTTGCTTTAAGTGAAGTTTGAACCCTGATAAAATATATCACAACAGCATAAATATATGAATGTGACCTGTAAGCACACTCACACCACTTTTTAATTCAATAAATATCCTTTTCCCTTTAACATAAGCAACACTATCATGATTTTCAGTGGGTTGTTTTGGCAGAATTGTTGTCATTTCTTTATTTTTGAACATTGATGCAGCTGAAGTCAAAGGTCAGAACTCAGTTTAGCTTAAAGTGCTGTTAGCCGTCCAATTTTTTGCCAGCGTTGATAAATATTAATGCGGATGTATTGATGTATTCTCTCCGTCAGTTACCAGCGCTGCCCTGCCATCTCACAAAGGACTGTGTGATTTTGAGCAAGGATTGTGTGGTTGGACCCTTGACCCGGATTCTGACCTCAGCTGGGCACTACACAGCTCCAGCAAAAGCACCGCCTTGGGTCAAAGTCAAGATCTCTCCATGGGCTCAAACAGTGAGTATCACACACAAACACAAACACACACACATTCACATGCATAGAGAGGTTGTCATGCCTGTAGGCTCTCGTCTGTGTTCATGCTTAGAAACACACTGCGTTTACAAAACAAACAAATATTACATTATATTACATTACATTACATTACATTAAGTTATATGATGGGACAACAGTTAATTTACAGTTTGTTGTCATTATACAAAATGATTTAATATTTAAATAAATCATAATTTATACTTTTTCTTTCTTTATTATACAGTATATATTAATATATTTTGTGATTTGATTTTTATAATATTTTATACTGATAAGAAATATAATTTGCATTGACAAAAACTTAGCATCATTATATAAAAATATATACTATAATGTTTAAATAAAATATAGTATAAAATAAATATAATATAATATAATTTTTTAAATAAAATAAACCATATATAAAATATATAAACTTATAAAATATAAATTATATTTTATAATACAATTTTTATAATAATTTATAATGCTATTTCTCATTTTTAAATTTTATTATATATTAATTTTAATTATCTTTAATTTACTGTTTTGAAATTTTCTTCACCAGGCTTCTTAACTAGTTTTACAAGCTTTACTGCCATGTTCTGTAAAACCTAACAGTGAAAATCGCTAAATAAAATAAGTTCATTTTACTTAAATTTTTTAAAAAGTTGATTCAACTTAACAAATATTTGTTATGTGAACTCAAAAACGAATTATATTAAGCAGAACTCAATCAGAATAAGTTACTAGAAATAATATGCTATTTTAACTCTAATGATTTAAGTTACAGAAATTAATTTAATCTAGTAGCTTACGTTTATGGCTGACCACAACATATTTAAAAGAAATTTGAACTTATTTCATGGTTTCTAATTTCTTTTAAACAATGCTTTCCGAGAAATTACATTTTTATAGTGTAGGTTATGCTTTTATAGCTTTCATCTCCTGTTCTGTCATCACTGCTTTGCACCAATGTTAGTTTTTGCTTTGTCTTATGTAACTTTATTACTCTGAGTTTGATGAACTTAAACCATTTAAGGCACTTGGTTTCCTTAAACCATTTAAGTAGCTATATAGTTGTTAAAACTTAGTTAGATTTGTTACTTGAATTCAAACTAAATGAGTGAAATAAACTTAAAATCTTTAAGTTGAGCTTACTCTAATGATTGACTAAACCAACACTAAAATATACGTGAATTTAACTTAATGTATATGAGTTTACAGTACTCATACTTATTGGTTTTAAAACTTAAATGGTTTAAGGCAATCGGTTTCCTCAAATGGTTTGAGTTACCGTAATTTATCGGGTTTTACAGTGAGCTTTTCCATAAAAGATCATGTTGGCAGTTTGGCTTGCACCAAACAAGTACCAACCAGAATAAACCAGCCTGGATCCACATAGAAATTGATGCCAGTGTAAACTCAGCAGGCTATTTTGCCCCCTTTTCATTCTATTATGACTTCATTCTGTTTCCAAATCAGTTTCCTATTAACTTTTTTATGCCTCACGCCAAAGACAAGCACCTGGACTGTTCCCAGAACAGCCTTTCCCCTTTCTATCCCCAGTACGTGCTCTCGTAAACTCCTGTGACCTCATTCCCTCTGTACACGGCGGTCTGCTTTCCACATGTCAGACACTGCCATGAAATCTAGAAGAGGAAAACAGGATGAATGCTCGGCATGCTTTCTCTCCTCCTTTCTCCCTCCCGAACACTGTCACACTCCCTTTATTTCTATCCCATGACACATCGCAATTAGAAGCGTACACCAGGAACAAAGCATGGCAGTGAAGACAGAAATAATCTTGGAATGCCGAAACAATCACTGTTTGATTGAGAGCTGGGAACCAGTAAGCCGCAGATTACTACATGTTTGTCAATAAGAAAGCAAAAATTACCATATTTACTGTCTTAATACACCTTCATGTTCTGGTTGTGAACGATTGTGAAGGAAAGAAATTATGATGAATTATACATCAGCTTACGGAAGTAAAATGGGTTGCCATTTCATGTTACTTTTTGTAAAGCAATATGCCACTCGAGGGCTTGTGTTACAGTGATTTCACCATGTTTGAGTCAGGTGTTGACATGGTAAAATCACTGTAATGCTGGGTCTCGAGTGACATATTGCTCAGCAACAGCATTATGACAGAGACACCGATGTTCACTAAATAATTACATTAATTATTAACAGTAAACACAATAAATAATTCTCCCGCCTAGTACTATAGCCTAACCGTAGGCTGTCTAAGGCTGCCAAACATTAATAAAGAATTCAGTTGATTTGAGGTCACTGGTTTGCATATGTTGGCTGTTTTACAACAGCTTCAAATGTGACTCATTCTGTCAGATTTTAGAACAGTTAGTTTCATACGTTTGCATTCATGCTACTGATTTGAAATTTTCTGTATATTTTATTTTCAATTATACACTACCGTTCTGTTTTAATACACTCTAAAAAATGCTGGGTTAAAATTATTATTTATTTTGGGTTCATTTTAAGCTAGCCATATAGTAATTTTTAATCAATAGTTGAGTTAAATAAAACTACCCAGCACGTTGGGCAAACATTTAACGTTTTGGGTTAAAACAACCCAATCGCTGAGTTCGTCCATATTTAACCCAACTTAGGTTGTTTTTAACCCAGCACTTTTAGAGTGTATATTCGAAAATGTGTTAATTTAATTTATTCTCGTGATGCAAAGCAGAATTTTCAGCATCTTCAGTGTCACATGATCCTTCAGAAATCATTCTAATATGCTGATTTGCTGCACAAGAAACATTTATTATTATTATCAATGTTGAAAACAGTTGTGCTGCTTAAGATTTTTGGGGACAAAAGACCATAAATTACTCTGCTGTCACTTTTGATTAATGTAATGCATCCTTGATGAATAAAAATATTAATTTCTTTAAAAAAACAAAAACCTACTGACCCCACACCTTTAAATGATAGTATATATCATTATATTATATATAATATAATATATGTAATGTAGACAGTGCTAAGCAATATTGTTTTAATCATTTATTTAGTTCCAAAAAGATTTAAAAAGTAAGAAGCATTGCAATTTCCCAGAACTCCTTTCTGGAAGATCAAAAACCCCTTACTTCAGTCTCTTTCAGCTGTCGTGTGGCAAATGGTTAAATCCGAGTATCTTTAATTGATTTCAGAGGTGAAGATTCTTGTGGAAAAACTGCATTTCCCACCATGTATTCCAGTCCTTCACCTGCCTTCCAGGCAGATTTTTGCATAGACTTCCATGTACTTAGAGCCTCTTTCAAGAAATCAAAATTCGTTTCCCCTTATAAATATAGTACTTACGATCAAAAAGGGGATTTTTTTTTTTTTTTTTTCACATAAATAAAAGATATTCACTATTCCCCCCTTCACATCTCCTTATATATGCATTCCCAGTGAAGTTAAGGGGATTGTTATCCTAAACCTATTTTAAATTCATTGCCTTGGAATATTTTAAATGCTCTCTCTGAAAGACTTAACAAGCCATGCCGACAGCTGCAAGGTGTTATAGGCGGTTTTTGACAGTTCTCAAAATGTTTAAGACTCCAATAGGTCACATGTCTCCTCCCCGTCCAATCGGATCACTCAGAGAGATGCTGGCCGCCACCACATGAGCTGTCTTTTTGACCTTCAAATGTCTGGAAAGATTATTCACAAATATATAGAGAGATAAAAGAGTGCGCACCTGTCTTGCCGCTCTTTCTTCACCGTAGGGGTCGTGCCTTGCTCCCACTTAACGCTCTTTCACTCTCGGCTTAGCAAACAGACACCTGCCGTCACCTAAAGTGCCTACAGTAAAGCCTAGTGGGCTACCGTCGCTCACGAAAGACACTAATACTAGTGACGAGGTGCTTGACTTTTCCCACAGTGACACACTTGACTTTTCCGTATAATCACACAGCGTGATGTTTGGGCGAATCGTGTTGCTCAAAATCACAGTTTGGGTTCAGGAAGTGCTCACCGGCTGTTTGATAGGTTGGATCCAAAGTGACACAAACCAGACTGTTAAAATGTCATGTGCTTAAAGGGATAGTTCACCCAAAAATGAAATACTCATCCTCATGTCGTTCCAAACCCGTAAGACTTTCGTTCATCTTCAGAACACAAATGAAGATCTTTTTGATGAAATCTGAGAGCTTTCTGTCCCTCCATTGACAGCTACGCATCTACCACTTTGACGCTTCAAAAAGTTCATGAAGAGATCGTAAAACTAATCCATATGAATTGAACGGTTTAGTCCAAATTTTCTGAAGAGACACGATCACTTTATATCACTTGCCCAGTAAGGAATAAACAAGATTACATGCAACTAACCAAAAGGCTGCAAGGTTTTCATCTGTCACTTGGTAGAAACGAATCAGATTAGACAGATGCAGACATGGACAGGTGGTGTGACACACTGTATTATGTTTGTTCTCTCACAGGTTTGGGAAACTACCTGTACATTGAGGCCAGTCCTGAGACGCAGGGTCAGAAAGCCAGACTGTTCAGTCCCAGTGTGGATCCCGACACCGGACCTCTCTGCCTGATGTTCTCCTATCAGCTGGAAGATCAGGCAACCCTGAGGGTCCTGCTGCAGAACAAACACCAAGAGGAAACCCTCCTCTGGTCCCTCCGTGGAGACCAGGAACCCATCTGGAAAGAAGGACGGACCATCATACCTCGATCTCCAAATGAATTTCAGGTAAGCAGATTAGACATGATTAAACAGTCAAATACATTTAAAACTGCAATGTTTGGTTAATAGTGTTGGTAAATCTTTTCAAAAAGGCTGTACAAGTTAGCATGGTAATTTTGGAGATCATTGATCTTGAAAGGCAAGAAAATCTGTTTTTGATCTTGAGAAAACAAAATAATTATAATAGAAGTGTTCAAAATTTGAGATTAGTCGAATACGAAAAAGTGTATTTTGTCTATTTTGACCCAAAAGTCTTTTTTAAAGTCTATTTTGTGCATTATTGTGATGCAAAAAATTAATTAAAAAATAGATTGATTAAATTGCAAGGGTAAATTAATCGAATTGTAAATTGAAACAATTAAAAAAATCAATTAATGGCACTATATTTTTAACACTATACAATTAGGTTTTATTTTTGGAAACTTTCCAGGATTTTTGGGAAATTTTTGTAAACTTTTGGAAAGTTTCTGGAAATTTACCAGAAATGTTCAGCCCTTTTGCAACTCTATCTACAATACAGTCAAAAAATGAGGATCTAATGAGAATAACATGGGTTTATAATGGAAAGGAAAATATTAAAAAGTCACAATTCAAAAAATTGTCATGGTCCACAATAGATTTTGCTTTATTCAAATCATACTTTCTTATTTCTTTTGATATTTTAGTGAAATTCACCCCCAAAAATGTAATTAACTCTTTCCCCGCCATTGACAGAATTTTCCGGCTTTCTGTGTTTTCACTGTTATACGGTAGGGGGCGCTATTATGCATCTTCTGAAAGAGTACTGAATCTCTTGATGAAAACACAGGCAAAGAAGAAGCAGAAACAAGCGATATCATATGTAAGCAGATGCATATGTAAAATAATGCGATCATCAACATTGAACATCATATAAATCAAAACTGCCTAATGTTACCGAATGACATGTTGACCTAGGACGAGCTAAAGGACCAAAAATGCTGGCTGGCAACTTTTTTTTCAAACATGCTGGCGAGGAAAGAGTTAATTATTCAAATCTATTGCCCAAATTTGAATCATTATTAAAGATTCGACAACTCGTAAACCTTTGTTGTTGTATTTGTTTAGTCCTGGTAGCCTGACAAATATCATAGTGACATTTTCTGTTTTCTATGTGCTCATATTTCATCACACAGGTGGTAATCGAAGGATTTTTTGAGGGTACCAAAGGCCACATTTGGATCGATAACATCCACATGAGTGTGAACACACCGCTGGAGGAGTGTACTCGTAAGTGTGCACGTTTCACCTTTTTCTTCCATCATTAGTTTTATCCTTTATGCTTTTGTTGTCATTTATAGCGACAACTTAAGCCAAAGCCTTGCATTATCTCTACCAGATGTTTCTCCCTGCCACGCTCTTTCTGGATTCCTGTGAAGTCACCTTTATCTCTTCATTACAGATTGCACATATTCCAGTTCCACCATTTTCACCATAATTCGTTTAGATTTTGAAGACACTCGCTCCATAAACCTCTCCATTTACTGTGATCAAACCTAGCCATCACAGCCACTATCTCAAAGAGCTTCTCAAAATAGAATTTATTAACATGAAAGGAGGACACACACAAAAAAATAGTGTGCCTCGTTGTTTGCCATCAAAAGCAAAATGTAGAATCAAATCTAGGCCACAAATGCCCCTGGGCCCCGATGCTAATCTATGTTTCATTATTTCCTTCGCGCTTCTCCTTCCATGTTTGTAAACAGAGATTTTTTAACGGAATTAGTCGATAGCCAGAGCTTTTTGAGGATGGATCTTGCACAGAAGCTTTGTGGTTTATGGTCTTAAGGATATCAGAATGTGACCATGTGCTCGCCGCTACTCCGATTCCTGGTCCATAACTAGAAACTCTTGATTTAGTCATTTTTGGCTCGCAGCATCGCTGCTTGGCTCGCTCCAAGGCTACGGGACTTGGTGGTTTATTTCGAATCCAAAAATTGGAAGCCTCCAGAGCTCATGTTCCACCATGCGCCTGCTGTGATTCTTCCCAAAGCATGCTGGGAGAGTTCTTATCAACCCGTGCAGTTGGACTTGGAGTTCCTGCCAAAAAGAGATCCCCGAGTCGCTGGCCCTCACGATAGTTCCTCGTCTTTTTCTAATTGTTTGCATTTCAAGAATTTAAGCAATGTCCTCCATGTTCGCTCTCCAAAACAAAACCTGAAAACATGAAAACAACTTAAAACTTGAAAACATGCTTCTCTGCCAACAAATTGAGAATCAATCTGATCACTGTATGGGAGATGGGACAGAGAATTTAGCTGCAGAAAATAATGCTTTTAAGCAAATCAGCACCTGTGTGAAGAACATGTCCAGATCATATTTCATTCCAAAAATCAAGGACTGTGAAGATTTTTTGCATTGTTACATTATTTTCATGACTATTAGGCACCTCATGGAATATTTGTCCTTTTAAAAATTCATTAGCAACACAGCAGGATCACTTAAAATGATCTAGTGAAGGTGTGATACACACTTTCCCGTAATTATTTATATACATTTTAATCTAGAATGGTTGATTTAAAGATATAGATATCATTTTGTGGGGAAAAGTCAATCATTTACAGTATATGTAGTAGTATTTGTTCTTGTTTAAAAGGGACCTATTATGCAAAATTCACTTTTATAGGTGTTTAAACACAGACGTGTGTCCACAGTGTGTGTAAACAACCAGCCTATAATGGTAAAAATCCACCCACTCCTTTTTTATAATGCACATAAATCATAAACAGTCTCTCCAAATGAGCGGTTCCAGATTTCTCCCTACACTTACATAAGAAGCCCCGCCCATGACTGGTGACGATCTGCCCTATTAGCATAAATCCCACCCTGAGTGAGCCGTAACAATCCGCCATTTCTGTTTACTCGCTGTAGCAGCTGGAGATGTACAATGTCTGCACCAAAAAACATTACAAATGTTCTGTTATTGGATGTACCAGTGAACATAAGAGTCTCCATAGACTCTCGGCATCTGAGCCACTGAGGACACAGTGTTTGAATTTCATTTATGAAGGAAATGTGCCGAAGAAAGTCTGTAAAGTGTTCTATATTTGCGCAAATCATTTTACGCCGGACTGCTTCTCAAACGAGGGTCAGTTTAACACTGGATTTCCTCAAAAGATTAACATGACGGCACATGCTAGTCGATGAGTTGAATCAACTCCACTGCAACTACATAAATTTATCCACTAACCATTCAGAAATGTCCAGATGCATTCAAAAAATTGTAACTTCTTCCTGAGTCTCTCCATCAGTGTCCAACTCTGGTTTGAACAATGTAAGGCTGAACACCGTTTACTGGCAATTTCTGACATTTTGGCTGCGTGAGATTCTCCAGCTTTGTTGTTGTTGAGTATCCGAAGCGTGAGCTGTACAGGCTCCGCCCACTTTTGGAAAGGGGGCAGGGAGCAGCAGTTCATTTGCATTTAAAGGGACAAACAAAAACAGTGTGTTTTTGCTCACACCCAAATAGGGGCAAATTTGACAAGCTATAATAAATGATCTGTGGGGTATTTTGAGCTGAAACTTCACAGACACATTCTGGGGACACCAGAGACTTATATTACATCTTGTGAAAAGGGGCATAATTGGTCCCCTTTAATATATAGGTTTTAATATGGCAATTAATTGAGAATTTGATCTGATTAATCGAGAGTTTTGTAGTAAATTAATATGCTTAACTATGATGAAAATAATGTCACAATCCATAAAAACATAATGGTGCTTATTTATTTCTTTTGATTTGAGGGTGAAATATTTCCGGAAAAGTCTTTTGATGTCCTCTGTGTCCTTGTTTGATTTCCTCTGCAGTCTCTGATGTAGGTTATTCATCATTTTAGGAAGTTCAGTGCATGTTTTCAGAGTCATCAGCGTCTGATACAGTAAGGCAGGGATGTACCCCACCATTAACCTTACATTACATATTAACATTTTACTCTGTTTGTCTTTCTCTCTTTCTCTGCCTCTCCCAATCCTCCTCTCCCTCATCCAGAGCCTTTTGTCGCGTTCCCTCCGGACATGACCGGTGAGTTTAAACTCTCTGCCTCGGGTGTGAATGTTTGCACTTCCTGCTCTCTGCCCTGCTCAGCAGTTATTGTTTACATGGAAGATATAGGGTTTGTTTTACTTCCTAGCATGTGGTATTTATGCAGTGAGTTGAGGAGCCTGGAGTTGGGTCGGTTATTTGAGGTGACCAATCCGTTTCTGACATATTTTTTATGACCTGTCAAGGTCCCAATTGGGAAAGATGCCCAAACTTGGACTGTCAGGCTGCTGAACCTGTAAGGCTCATGGCAGAGACCCATTGTGCCACAATGTGACACAATTTGACATTCAAGGAATAATTCCCCATGAAATAATCGAAATTTCACCCTCACATCATTTTAAAGTGTACTTTCTTGCATGAAATATTTCAGTCATTATTTGCTGAACATTGTCCCCTCTGTCATAGCTATCAAATCTCATACAGGTTGTGTCAAAATTGTACCGTTTGATGCCATTGAATCCATGGCCTATACGTAGCAGGTCTAACCAGACGGGCGTCCTGTCAGTCTATTTTGGAGCCATCTTTCTCCCTTCAGCCTGTTAAGCAGCTATACTAACACACGTGTGCAATTTTACAGTCACTGAAAATTTGGGAAATATTTCAGGGTTTAAACATTTTTAAAGTATAGAAATATAGAAAGGGCAGCTTCCTTTGTGACTCATTGGATGCCAAATGTTACTAACGGAAAATAATTTCTTATGGGACGTGAGGTCTTCTTAAATGTGGTCTGTTTAAATCTTAATTTCGTATGTGAATGCATGTGCATTTGTGTTTTATTTGAGACATTTGAAATCTAAAGTGCATATTTTATTCATCTACTATAGACAGGTTTTTGAATGGTTGATCATGCATTGACTTCATTTGGACTTATTTTCATTAGCAGAGCCGAATAACTGCACATACTGTTTCTAAAATGTATTTTAGACATGGACAGTTATAAATAACTTTTATAGAACTGTTGATTAAAAGCAATATCATAGTCGCAGTCACCTGCACGCTGTAATATTTTAAGATTGTGCTTAATCGTTTATCTGGAGTGCATTAAGGGGATAGTTCACCCAAAAATGAAAATTTTGTCATCACTAACTCACTCAAGTTGTTCCAAACCTGTATGAGTTTCTTTCTTTTGCTAAACACAAAAGAAGATAATTTAAAGAATGTTGGTAATCAATCAGTTGACAGTAACCATTGACTTCCATAGTAGGAAAACAAATACTATGGAAGTCAATGGCTACCATCAACTGGTTACCAACATTCTTTAAAATATCTTCTTTTGTGTTCAACAGAAGAAAGAAACTCATACAGGTTTGGAACAACATGAGGGTGAGTAAACGATGACAACATTTTCAGTTTTGGATGAACTATCCCTTTAATTTCAAATATTAGTACCTGACAACAGATCGAATGATTTTTCTAATGAAAAATCCTCGTTCGTAATCGTAAACGACTAGAAAAGTCATGGGAATTGTCGGAAAGGTGTGGGATCCCTTGAGGACAGAGTATTTGTTAGTGTATATGGACACATAGATGTGAATTTTTCCTCTTCAAATGACTGCAGTCCAACACTGGACATTGAGAAGCAGTGTGATGGTTTTTATATTTGGAGCTCCATTTTCTTTAACTTGCATTGGCAAGAATACCTAAACAAGCTACCAGCATATTAGCACCTCCACTTCCTTTTGTGAAATGAGTGTCAATAAAAGACAGGCAGAGCCAAGTCGCTCTCCCTAATGAGTGGCTCAGTCATGCTCCGTGGCTGAATATAGCATAACAAGATGTCTGCCTGTGCTGGGTTCTGCTCAGATGGCAGCATTGCATCAGAGACTCAGGGTATGTCTCGGAGTCCCTGGAGAACTTTTTTTTTTTTTTTTTTTTTTGTCATTCTTTTCTCAAATGTTCGCTTCTCACACAGTGCTTACTAATCCATGAGATAGACAAAGCAGAGCTGACAAGAACCTCTGCTCCCACTTGTTGTGTGATCATAATGTTTGTTACTATTTTGGTTTCTTTCGTCAAGATGTACGGTTGTTTTTATTTTCAGTGTGTCAGAAATTGGTCAGAGCTTTTTCAAAGTTAAATTCAACATGCGCCGTGTCACGCTGGCTTTAATTAGAGCTTTTTTGAGCAGTTGAACTCCTTGAGTTTTACACTATATGGTTTAATGATTGTAATTTAACTTACAAACTGGATGTATGTGCAATCTAAAAAATGCTGGGTTGTTTCAACCCAAAATTGGGTCAAAAAGCATTTTTTTAGAGTGTAGATTAATTCATATATCTATAGCAATTATTATTATTTTTCTCATGATATTCTTTTTTAACTTATTAACTTATTATTTATTTATTTATGAGTGCATTCATATAATTTCAGTAGTTCAATTAATGATAATCAAAATTCATCACATAAGTAATTACCAAATTTTAACCTACTAAGATTGAAAATATCAAAGTGGTGCCAAAGATACAAGTTCATTGCACTTTTCTCTGAATTTAATTACTGATAAGGTAATAGAAATGCCAAAATTTCTGGTTACACTTTATTTTAAGGTGACATAGTTACTTTGTACTTACTCAAATAAGTAATATTAATCAACTACATAGACTTACTATAGAGTTGGGGTTAGGGTTTGGTTTAGGGTTAGTTACTTGTAATTATGCATAATTTACTGTTATTACTATAGTTAGTACATGTAGTAACGTGTAACTAATTCACCTTAAAAGTGTTACCGAATTTCTTTTTTTTTTTTTTTGATTGACGCAAGTGTGATTTACAGAAACATAAATGCATGTCATTATAATTTAAAACATGGCATACTAGACAAAATTGGAGCGAAACCATGCCAAAAACGATTGAAACCTATTCCACAGAATCATTCTTGAATGCCGTCACATTGGGTCTAAATCTCAGTTGCAATCCATTTATAATATGCATCACAATATATTGATGAAGTTGGCGATGCCCAGCCCTGTTACAAACTTGTGCTATAGTCAAGTATCAGTCAGCATTCTGCAATAACCAGAAGTCGAACTGAGGGAGAAAAGAATGCATGTGCCTCTGCTTGGCAAAACAGCCTCTTGTTTGAATGCAGCCCCAATGTACCCCTAAGACATAACGGTTTAGAGAACTACCAGCACTACCTGCCCTTTGAGTAGTCCTGGAGAGCCGCTTGTCCCAAATCCAGCATGCAAAAAATATGATTTGTAGTACGGCATCCCCACTCCCCAGGACTAGAGCGGGGCAGTCTTTATTTGCAACATGCTTGGACTCTGACTCAGGTGCCTATTTGAAAGCACGTTACATAACAGCACTGCATTCACAGCCATTGTTTCACTGTACACGGCGCTATGCAACCCAACTTAGATCCCTCAATAACTGTTCCTCTCCTGGAAAGCGATCATTTCATGGTGATTTCGAACAGTGAAACATGGAGCATGAAGCTTCTACCCTACATGATCGTTTGCCAAAACAGTCAATACAGCATCTTTCATGGTGTCTTTCATTAGTGTGTTTGCATTTGAACCCTGGAGTAGTGTGGCGTGTTTCACAGTTTGTATATCTCTCCACCAGGGGGAGCCCTACCTGGCAAGAGTGAGCCAACAATAGATACCCTGTCAGTACCGGCTGTTTTGCCCAACTGGTATTACATAATGGCTGGTGGAGGAGCCATCTTGTTCCTGGTTATTGTCATTGTCATGGCCGTTAGCTGTCGCCATCTTACGGCCAGGAGGAACCAACCCACAATGGCCTACTACAGCCCCCACAGTGCACATTACCCAAACGGCGGCGTGCACAGGTCTGGGGTGACACCCAAATTGACTGTATGGGTTGAGAAGGGCGATGGGAATTCCTACTGGTGAGAGACCTGGACTAAAGTTTTAGAGGTTTGTCTGCAAATGCTGACTTCTTGAAGGAAGTCCTTGATGAAGCAGATCTCAGACTGAAGAGTTGGAGGAGAACGCTCCCGGATGCTTGGATTCGGATGCATCCAGATGAACCCAACACTTCAATTTTTCTGTTTCCTCATTCTTTTCATGTTCTTTTCTTTCTTGGATACTAACGACCCTGTCTTACTGGTGTGCTCAGCTTGTTTACCACATCTAGCCAGCTCATACTCATCTGGAGGAACCTTCTCCAAGAGTGAATCCGTATCCAGCCTCATGATGGACGCTGAGCCAAGAGGACGTGTTGTCCAATGACCTTAATCACTGATCCTGGACTGACTTTGATCCAGTGTGCTTTACTTATGTTAAATCAATGTGGTCAGAACAGTGTGGAGTTAAGAGCTGTTGTGGACATGCTGTCTGACACAGTGTTTGCACTTTGACTAGTCCCTGAGATTGATTACGAGTACCTCTTTACCTTATTATTGCAGAACAAAGGAACAGACCTTTGGTGAAAGAGAGAACACAAAGCTTTCAGATAAATTAAAGCATACAGGAGGGAGCTCCAATACTGAGAATGTGCTTCTTAGCACTTTTTGAATACAACGCAAGCATGATTTAATAATAAGGGAAGGTAAAGTATTGCATAAAAGGTTTCTGCATGTAAACAACTTGAGTTAAGTCTGGTAAATGGAGAGTCCACCTAAGATGATATATCCAAAAGCTGTCATGATGAATATTGCCTTTAAAGTCAACATGAAATCAAAATTGAGTTTCTTAATACATGCTCTTGGTCTTATTGTGAACGACTGATCAGTTCCTAAGAGAAAAATGTTTGTGTAATGAGTTTCCTTTTCTGCTGACGTCGCTTAGATTGTGCCAGTTATTGGTTAACGTTATTGGTAACTTGTTTTAGGCTGCTGTTGTAGGTAATGCAGACTTTCTAAAACCTTGCCGGTTGTCAATAATGTAATAAAGACTGCTTCAAATGATAGATTTGAAAAGTAGGTTTTGACATTGGGATTCCCAATCAAAAAGCTTCGTCAAAAGTGGCAGGAGTGGAGTAGTGCTCCACAAGCCATTAAAGGCCAACTTTTCACCAACCAATTACATTTTTTAGGGTGTGTTCACACTTGGCATGTTTGGTTTGATTAAAACGAACCCTGTTGCCCAATTGCTCTGTTAGTGTGGTTCATTTGAATGTGTAAACGCTGCCATCTGACCCCTGGTGCACGCCAAACAAGCGGACCGATACTGCTGAAAACTGGACATGATGTTGCCCATCACAGTTCGGTACTGGCATCAGAACCGCGTCTCCTCGCAGCAGATCTTTGTTTGTGTATGTGACGGAGGGATTCCTGCTAGGGATGTCAAAAGTACAGGCTTCAGTACCAAGTCGATACTGAAATTTTAAAAAATACCAGCATTACCTGATAGCATTTTGAGCGATGTTGAGCGGGTTCTTAAACACCTCTGATTGGCCATTGTGTTCATGTACTCAACAGATATGTCTGTGATTGGCTACAATGATCATTGCTTCAAAAACATGTTGTAAATAGACATCTTTGACGCTCTTCACCGAGCACTTACACACGGATACACACGGGAGCGTTTGAAAGCAGGCTATATATTAGGGATCTGCTGATAGACGGATCCGCTGATGGACGCCTGCTTTCAAACGCTCAAAAGTTGTCTGTTTACAACATGTTTTTGAAGCGTTGATCATTGTAGCCAATCACAGACAGATCTGTTGAGTGCATGAAAACAATCGCCAATCAGAGGTGTTTAAGAATCTGCGCTCACAATGCTATGGGGAATTGCTGGTATCTGGGAATGGTGGTTTTTTAAAATTTTCAGTACCGACTTGGTACCGAAATTGGTACTTTTGACAACCCTAATTCCTGCCACTGTTCTGACTAATTTACACATTTTATAAGCTCTTCACGAGTTCTCAGCTGGTCAAAATACCATCATATGTAGGCTACGCACATACAACGAGCGCATTTATCCCAGCACACAGCATTGTTTTGGATGTTCGGTAAGTTCGACCAATCAGGTTGTGAACGTATCCCTCACATTTTATGTTCGGTGTTAAAAATGCCAATGTGAATGCTAAGAAAACCAGGACTAAAACGAACCGGACTAAACGAACCAAGTGAAGCAAACTACAAGTGTGAACACACCCTTCAAGAATAAAATTAAAAAGTCCAGTTTTTCTCATTTTAATTGAAAATGCATCATTATGGAAGTAAAACAGATTGTTGATGTTCTTTCATGTTGACTTTAAACATTGCATTAGGCATGGTTTATATATCAATGATGTGCTAAACTTAAAAGAATTGATGGCGCCACCTTTGAGATAAGAGAAGAGGGATTGTGTAAGGAAGTCTTCATGTTTTGTGTTTATTTCTGTGTTCTCTGTGGCAGTATCTAGGTTATTCCTTTGTATCTTGCATTTCTCACATTTTTTTCCCCAAAGATCCCCAAAACTGCGTTGGCGTGTGTTATTCTGAGCAAACGCTTGCTGGTGTTGAGGCTCCAAAAACAAGTCCCATAAACAAAGACAGCTGTTTCCTTTCTCCGACGTTTCTATGCGATGAGGAAGCACTGAGCGCTGGGGTGGGAGAGAACTTTGTGCAGATATCAACACCTGGTAGCAATTTTGGTTCACTGAAGCGTCGTGAAGCTTCAAGAGTGATTAGTAGTGAATGGTGTCCAAGACTGCCATATGCTTTTTCATAGCCATGTTGAATCATTTATTGAAATTAAGTTGTCATTCAGTTTTATAGGATAAAGTAATCAGTTCTGTATTAGGACGGGGTGAGCATCACAAACAAACTGTGGCCATGCCATTTGATTATCATGTGTATAATCACTTAAAGGGACAGTTCACCCAAAATAAAAATTCAGTCATCATTTACTCACCCTCATGTCGCTCCAAACATGTCGTTTTGTTCATCTTCAGAACACAAATGAAGATCTTTTTGATGAAATCTGAGAGCTTTCTGTCACTCCATAGACAGCTACGCAGCTACCACTTATAACATCGATATAGCATAAACATTGATTAGCGAATATAAACAAGCTCAACTGAGCCTGCGTAACGCATGAGAACAGTCCACTTCCGGAAGCTCAAATGTGATGCGTAACACGAGAATGAACCTCATTGGTTCTCACATGCGTCAATCAAACATGCTTGAGCTTCCATTTACCACAACTGATGTGTTAGTTGATGAATGTTAATATGTTTATATGTGAATAAAAGCCTAAATTCACTCTGTTCATCATTCATCAAGAAAATTTGGACTAAACCATTAAATTCATATGGATTAGTTTTATGATCTCTTTATGAACTTTTTGAAGCGTCAAAGTGTCAGTTGCGTAGCTGTCAATGGAGGGACAGAAATCGCTCGGATTTCATCAAAAAGATCTTCATTTGTGTTTCAAAGATGAAAGAAAGTCTTACGGGTTCGGAACGACATGACACCCCAAAATGAAAAGTCACTGTCATGTTATTTCAGACTTGACTTTCTTTTATGGCCTTCTTTCTTCTATGAAACACAAAATGAAATGTTTTGAAGAACGTACATACTGCTCCTTTATGGGAAAATGACAAAAAAAAAGTAGTTTGTATGACTAGAAGTCTTCTTGATGGCTTCATATGAGCAAAAATAATGTAATTATTTGCTTAAATCTCATTTGCATTGGTGTATAATCATATATTGTGGCAAGTTTGACAACAAAAAATGACAGCAAACAGCAATGTTTCTCAAATATGTCATAGCCAGAAATTTCTGGTATTTTTGACAGTGTTCATCACTTTTATTTGATAGAAAAACCAAGAGTAAACATTTTTCATCTTCTTTTGTCTTTCACATTTGAAAGAAAGTCATTCAGGTTTAAAACGACATGAGGGTGAGTGAATGATGACAGCATTTCCATTTTCATGTGAACTATACCTTTAAGAACATTCAGCAGATCTAGAATCAGGGCTCAAAGTAGCTTATTTCATTATGGGACATATAGAGCTATTCAAAATGGAAATAAAAGGATAAAGACCCCTGGCTCCTCAGGGGCTTTTTAATGCCATTTCCTACTGTGAGGTGGTAAGAGATGTTTTGGCACCGTCAAGCAATGTGCTTTTAAAGCAGCCACTTTATCGCTCTTTTCTTCCCTAAACTGTGTCTCCCACTTCTTTCTTCACTCTTAATATTTTTTAATTAGTTAATGGACCAGATACCATTTATTAAAGCTGCTATAGGCGTTCCAGGCCCCCGCCCCGTGCCTCTCGTCAACTCGGGAAACCACATTAATGAGTGTGAGCTTTCTCTTGAGAACGCCGTCAACACGTCACCCAGCGCCTCGCTGCCAAACAGCCATTCTTCTCGGGCTCTTAAATGCATCACGTATACCGAACCGAGAAGCTTCTAATAAAGCAAAACAGTCTATTTTTCAGAGAGCGGAGGATTGCGGTTGATGCTCACACCCCTGTAAATGACTCACCGACTTTTGGACATGGCATCTCAGGGGTTGTCGAACAGTCAACAGCGTTCTCCTCGGACGTGGGGAGTTGGGTAGAATAGATCGCTCACAATGGATCCAGTCAGGCTACCGCCTCTCACATTGATTTCTCTGCTTTTAGACACAGCGGGCTCCGACTGGGGCATTTTTGGAACAAAGTAACGCTGATCCATAAAGCCATTTGAAAGTTATGGGCCTTTTATTGTACCGCAAAGCTTACTTAGGTGGTGGTGGTGATGCTTCTGATACAGACTATGAATTTAATCATGATGATGAGGATGATGATGATGATGATTATAATGCACTTTGCTTTATGAAAGTACCTTCTAACTGTGGTCAGCCTATACCTCAACTTTGAAATTAGTAAATTGTTTAAAATGCGAATGTGAACAAAATATTTTTGCTTGATGGATTTGTGTCTTGAAAACCTGCTTTTAAAATGTGACAATAAAATCTTATTTTTCTAATCGTCACTTCTTTTTATATCCATTTATATCAGTGCAGTAACAATAGACACTGGCCTATTTTTGCTGCTATATTTGTGTGTGCCCTTAATGTGTAAATGCGGGTGTGCTTCAATTAGTAATTATGTAGGTCACATGATGTTATTTTCTGTACTCTGTAATTATGTTACAAATCTTACGTACCTTTAATAATTTATTACTTAGCCTCAAATCTCAAAATATACTCATTTAGATCTCTGTTAATCCAAGACTCACAACTCTAGTACGCAAGTATGCATTGTGTAAATCAGCTAGTACACTAGCAGGTTTGTTAAAGTTAGTTACTGTAAATCTGAATTCTGAATAATCAAATGTTGTTATTATTATGTCTGGCACAGATATTTGAAGAATGCACACCAAGTATGTAGTACGCGAACATGTGCATGAGTTGTGCAATGAGTTAGCCAAGCTTTCACGTCTGCGTACTTGTTTCTGGCCTAACATTTATCGCAAGTTTGCATTAATAATAAATAATATTCCTTTGAGCACAAAACACATATTTTGTATTCTATATTTCAATACAGTGTCTTCGCTTCTTTCCACAGTTAAAAAGCCAACGGTTGGAAATGGGCGTCTCTTTAACGGGAAAGACCATA
This sequence comes from Mylopharyngodon piceus, assembly GCA_039654765.1. Classification (NCBI taxonomy): domain Eukaryota; kingdom Metazoa; phylum Chordata; class Actinopteri; order Cypriniformes; family Xenocyprididae; genus Mylopharyngodon; species Mylopharyngodon piceus. The sequence goes on along the minus strand of CM077440.1, from coordinate 16,439,883 downwards.
TAAATGCAGGTTAGTTCCCACAATACATACTGTACATACAATATATGACTGCTTCCTGGCAGGCTATTTATTGTAACCAAGTTTCAAAGAACGGGATTTTTTTTCCTCAAGGTTTTCAGATTATAAAGCCAAAACAAAAACAGATGATTTGGACACATTTAAAGTGAACATGAAATCACCCTAATTACTTCAATAATGCATGTTTTCCTGGTCTTATTGTGAAAGATTTGTCAGTGCATATTATTTTGAATATTTAACAATTATTTTTATCTGTCAAATCAATTCCCAATTTTATTTTTTCCTCTTTGAAATCTTGTTTTATTTGAAAATACATCACATTATGTATTTAATTGGGTTGTGAATGCTGCTTCCCATTCCATAACAGCGATTCTGTGCATATGTTTGCATGGGTAGAGCTGACATGCTACAGTTTGTTTGTGTGGGTATGTACGTGTTTGTTCACACTCGAATCACCCTCACCCCGCATTTCTGCACAAAAACAAAAAAACGTCTCCGGTTATCAGACTTTCCGCCCTCCTCCTTCCTGCTATCACACAGTTGGAATCCATCTAACTCATAAAGATGTCTTTGTTTTGGCTCTTAAATAAAAAAATAAAAAAGACAAGGATGAGTTAATTACTCGACCGAAATCTGTTCATCCTTACAGACTGTCAACCCCCTCCGTCTGTCTTTCTTTCACTCTCCCTGACTTCTTTTATCGATGTATTCCATCTTTTTCTCATTTCCCCTCTACTCTAATACAACGTAATGAAGTCTGTGTTTAGCTCACACTCTACACAAGCTGTCAATCACCTCGGAACCCATTTGTTGGAACTAAAAGGGCAATGGGAAATTTGCTTTAGCAAAATGCAACAGATATCAGTCAATGTGCAAAAGCGGCTCAGCTGGTGTGAGTTTTGGCATCGGCTCGCTGTCAAAAGCAGCCTAATTAAGCCTAATGCAACTGCTAGCAAGGCGCAGGGTGCCACAAAAGAGTTTACGGCTTAGTTTTGTCAGCTGAAAACATGCCGACGCCGTTCCCCTTCAGGCCTTGCCATTAGTTTGTTATACTGTATGTGTCTTCCTCCATAGGATATTATGCGGGAAAACAAACAAAAACTTCTGTTTAGCCTCCAAAGGCTGTAGTGTTGAACAAAACATGCTTACAAATATGTTCTATAGTGGTACTACCACTGATTACTATATTAATTTACCAAGGTATATGTAATACCATGGTATTCTTTGAAGTACTTTGGAGTACCATGGTATTTACTCCACAATAGTTCAAAGAATACCATAGCACTACCATAAAAACATGGTAATACAATTCTACTTGTTTTCTCTTAGACTTTTTTTTTTGGACATGGAACTACTGTGGTATTGTTAACATGTGCCATGTTAGTACTTGAAAGTACCATGTTTTACAACAAAAAATCATGGTATATGAATTTAAGTACTATGGTATTACCATCTTATGCCATTTCTGTACCATGGTACCAGGACAGTACTTTTTGAAAGTGTACAATCTGACACAATCACTATATTTTTGGGGGGATTATGACACCCCTTTACCATGATGTTACCACAAAAACATGGTAGCTCCATGGTACTTTTTTACTTACAAAAAATGTTTTTTGGACATGGTACTACTGTGATGTTTTGGACATGTATGAAAATACATGAATTTCACTGCTTTTTTGTAAGGGTACCATCTGATACTATCACTATTTTTGGGGGGTATTACCATGGTATCATGTTCGAAAACAAAAGTTTATGTGCATGATTTTGTTGTGAACATCCTTTTAATGTGTTCTCCCCTCCTCTTGCTGTTGTAGGTTTCCAGTTTCCAGAGTGGAGCACAGCCGAAACGCCATCAGAGCCTCCGGTGACACATGTGGTCGATAAGGACAACGCATGGCTGTACTCTCTGGACCCCATTCTCCTGACCATCATCGTCATGAGCTCTCTGGGTGTTCTTCTAGGTGCCGTGTGCGCCGGCCTCCTCCTTTACTGCACCTGCTCATATGGCGGCTTGACGTCACGCTCGTCCACCACCTTGGAGAACTACAACTTTGAGTTGTACGACGGGATTAAGCACAAAGTGAAGCTCAACCAACAGCGCTGTTGCTCTGAGGCTTGAGGAGAACAGATGGGGAGATATCAAGTATCCTAAAATGACCTCAAAGTAACCCGATTTGACTCTTTGAAGAGACGAGCCTCATCTCTTAGTATTCCTGGAATGCATGTCCATCTCAGCTGGAGAGCTCCTAGACTGAACTTCTCCTGGAGCTTATTTTCCAAGCAGTCATGCTTACTCAGCTCTAACGCTGCTGCCAAGGACTTCCTCGTCTTTCACTGGATTACATCGAAAATGGAGCATTTGGTGCCACAAGGATTGAAACCCTTTCCATGGCTCAGCCTCAAAATAAATGTTGATACATATCAATGTTCTGCTATTCCAAAAAGATGAGAGTATATCAGTTTAGATTTCTAAGAGGTCTAGTTTTTAAAATGGGAGATCTGAGGCTGGACTTTCAAGCCACAAACTTCTTTCCCCCATCATTCCCAAAAGTACATTTTGTGGCCTAGGATGTGGTGAATTGTTTTAAAGGCTTTGATGGATTTGTTTAATGTTGCTTTATTGTTTTTTTCCCCTCGCAGAGAAGTTCAGTAGCCCAGGGTGATTATACGTCATCATTATTGTGTGTTTTCAACCCATTGCTTTCAGCCCACCATTTTGTGTTTCTCTTGTCAGTCTGACAGTTTGGAAATGGAAAAGTAAGATTAAGGAGCGAAGGGTTCATAGATTTAGTTTTAGGCACTGTGTGTTTGGTAAATTTTGTTCTGGAAAAAAGGCAGCACACTTGTTTGAAACGACTAAGGATTTTGTCAGTGCAACCTATGGATTGCTGTAACTGGGAGACAAAGACTGCCAAGCTAATGTGTGAGCTAGCAAACAGGCATTAAATTATGTGAAACAATGGTTGAAAGGCCAACAGATACTTAAGTGATGGGTTTGAAATACAATTTCTCTCATTTTTACTCTGGGCCTTCAAGAATGCTACAGTTATTGGCTCAGAGGTTCAGGTCCACTGCTTGTATTTTGTAAAAGGATAGTTCATTTTCAAAAATAGTCTAAAATCTACACCGGTTTGCTGTGCCAGTCATGTACAGTATATCTTGGCTTTTGGGTCAAACAGATATTTTTACACATCAAAATGATTGTTTAAAGCATCTGAAAGAGGTCAAATAGATTACATTTGGATCAGTTTGAAGCAAAATAAAGTGTATACGTAAATATTTAATATATTTTTTTCAAATCCTTTTTGAGAGGCCAAGTTGAGTGTTACAAAACCTGTCAGTGGTGAAAAACATAAATTAAGCTTAAAAACTTTAATAGTTGCTATTCTTTTAGGTTATTTTCAAACCGGTTAGGACCTAACACGGAGCCTTGAGGAACACCAGTACTTTCAAATGTACATCATACAGCAGTTCTTTCCTTTGTTTCATTCTCAATTGATTTTTTCCCTCTTTTACTCAGTTTTATGTTTCCATGCTAAGGTTTTATGTTAACAGGAGACAGGTTTGGTTGTAAATCTGCTCCCCTGTGGTTTTCAAAGACTGGCAAAAGGTGGAAGACAGATGCCGTAAATCTTTACCTACTTGCTCAGATGGGATTCCTCGCCTTCATTCATGCTCAAAAACAGATTGTTGGAGTGAGTTGGTGGAAGTAAATGCACCCAAAGCACACTACACCTCTGCAGAATAAGACACGTTATGAGAGTCTGGGATCTTTGATATGGAGACACTGATAGGTGAGCTTATATGTTTCTACTGAACCCTGCTTGATCTATGTACTTCTTGAAGACTCTTGCTACTGGACCCCTGGACTTTTGCAAGTGCCTTGGAGCTACTCTGTTCCAGCCTCGGCTCTGGACCTGAAAAAGACTGCTTTTGAGCTTTTGTCTGTCTTAAACACTCGAAATACTTGAGAATCACAGCACTGGGTAGAATTCCAGTCTCTCTTTGGACACTTTGTACAGAAATTGTGCTTTTTATGATGATGATTATTGTTATTATGATTATTTAATAAAGGATTGTTAACATACAGTAGTGGGTTGATGTGCTGTCGTACACTCCAAGGTGGATCCAAGAGGAGCATTTCAAGGTGACTGAGTTTGATGTTTTACAGTGGGTCTTGAGTTTCGAGGTTACAAGAGCAAGGGGTTATGGGATTGTTAAATGAGTAGAACACTTTGACATTGCTCAACACGCTCACACACATGCAATTGATGTTACAAATACCAGACCAGTGCATAACGTACCTCCGCTGACAACAAAAGGAGTCCATCAATAGAACCTTTGACTCCATTATACATCAACACATTCAATCCCAAATACACACAAGCTCCCTCACTCTTTCTCTCTTTCCAGCTACGTCTGCTACAGTTTCTCTCATCTCCCCATGGGCTCCCATTAGCACGGACCTTCAGTCGCCTTCATTTAGGGGCTCACAACATCAAAGCTTTGAAGTGCCTAACTGTTCCACCCCCTAAAGTTCCCTTCATCCCTCCACCTCATCCAACCACCCAGTTGCATCCATTTAACTATTTCTCTACCTCAGCTTCCTCTCTGCTCCATAGTGTGCCTGCCTTTGCCTTTACCACTGTGGCTTTTTCACTGACTAATGATGTGTACAGTAAGATCTAGTAAGGTCAATCGAATCAGCCTTGTTCGAGATCCCAAGAAAATCAAAGACATTATGGCAGGCAAATAAAATATTGAATAGACTTTAAAAAAACCACCATCAAATATAAACCTATAACTGTCCTACAGTCAACATCCATCCGTTTTACAATCAGATTTGTCCATCTGAACTATTTTTAAAAAAGTTTTTCTTCAGTATCGTAAGAACCATGTCAAAACATCATGTCAAGTAAAAAACAGTTTGAAATACTCATGCCATTCTTTCATCTTAAATTACTAAAATTACACTAAATGATTGTGTTTAATTAACATCCACAGTAGAAATGTAGGACATAGACAGAGAAACTTTTGCAGAGTTTCTAAAAAAGGGGTCGCCAGTATGGACATATGGACATCATCAGACTCTGGACATGGACTGTAAACTTCAAATACTGTTCAGTCGAGCTTTGACCATGATCTAGATCTAGAGGAAAATCATTCACCCTTCTCACGCTTCTTACTGCACTCGCGATCAGAATTCTGACCAGCACATCAGTCATTTCTAATGTAGAATCTCTAAAAGGCATTTTAAAGAAATAAATCAGTGATTTTCTTGACTGGAAGAAAGTCTTTTCCAAATATTTCAAAATGTTCTATTGGCTGATTCCTGATTAATGAAGTTCTGTCTTTAAACTCAACCTAAGGCATCCGGATTTGTGGCTTTGATCGGCAGGCTGGACTGAGCGATGGAGAACCAGGAAATTGCTCTGAGGAGCCCGGCCGTCGGGCTTTGCTTTTCCACCCAAATTATTCTAAACTTTTGTTTCGTAAATGTTGTTTTCCCTCCCTGTCAGATTGAAATCTAATTCTCCACTGGGGCCTTGCAGGCGAAGATCAGAGAGCTTTCTTTCTTTCTCAGTAAGCCGGACTTTCCATCAAAGCTCAGCCTTGCACGCTTGAAGCTTATAGGTGATCAGCTTTTGAAGAGGCCGCACTAAGAAATACAAAGAGCATGCGGCTAATTCATCTCTAGAGAGAAGAACCTGACAAATGATGGAGAACTATAGAGGCACACAACTGTACTCCTCCATTCCCGGATGCTTATTGAGTCTAATGTCAAAGGGTTTGGGGCGTCTGAACGTCTCTGTTAAGGAAGGGCTTTTCATGTTGCAGATTATTCATTTGCTTTAACTATTTTAACAGATGCTATTTCTTAGCAAGGTCACTTACAAGACCTCCTCAGCTAGGGTAAAACTGGTTTTGCACAAAAAATTTAAGATCAAGAGTTCATGGTTTCTATCTTAAAAAACAAACAAACAAACAAACAAACAAGCAAAAACGCATATTGTGCCATTGACAGTCAGTAACCACATGCTCTACTGGTACTTTTTACACCAACATCTTTATCTGCTCTGTCCTTGTACATCCAATGGACTGAATTGTTTCCAAACATCTGAGGTCTCAGGAAAAATAATTAAATGTGCAGTATTCATCTAGACTCCATGACCTTCTTCAGCTCTCATTGGAAGCACTGTGTGAAAATAGCTTGATATTATTTTGCCAAATCAATAGGATTTTAGGGGTAGTTAATGGTTAGGGATAAATTAAATGGTTACATGTAGTGTGAGCTAACAAGCTGAAAAAAAAATTCAAGAGTGTGGTAGACAAAACAAGAAAAATGTTGAATATAAATAGACGTAAAATTCATGCAATAAAAAATATCCATAAAATAGCGTTAAATAATTAAAAAGAATATTTTACCCCAAAATTATGTGTGCTATATTTAGATATTTAGATTTTTTTTACTATGTGTGCAATGCATATTTTGACAAGCTCAGAAAATAATCATTTAAAAAAATCCAAGATGGTGGACAAAACAAGAAAAATGTTGATTATATGCTTAAAATTCACGCAATAAAACGTATTCATAAAATAGCGTTAAATAATAAAAAACTGAATATTTTACCTGAAATTAATGTGTGCTATATTTAGAATTTTTAAAAATATTTTTATTATTTTTTATGCGTATTTTGACAAGCTCAGAAAATGTTTAAAAAAAAATTTAAGATGGTGGACAAAAACAAGAGAAACATTGATATTATATATAATTAAAATTCATGTAACACTGAAATGTATCTATAACATAGCACAGATACATTCAGGGTAAAATAGCAATTTTTTTTAAATAAATTAAATTAAAGCTGTGTATAATTATTATTTTTATGGTTATTTTTTATTATGTGAGCAATGCATATTTTTGATTATTATATATTTTTTATTTATTATTATATTGGCAACACTTCTAGCAACAAAATACTTCTAAAGCATTTATTAATCTTCATTTCTACATTTACTAATACATTTTTTACAATTTAAAAAAATAATCTGATAACATTAATGAACAAGACAATGAACAGACAATGAACAATTTTATTTTTAACATTAACAAAGGTTTAAAAAATGCTGCAAATATTATATATATTGCTCATAGTTAGTTCATCTTAACTAATGCATTAAAACTAATGTTAACAAATTAAACTTTATTGTAAAGTGGTACCATTATGTATATATATATGATTATTAGATTTATGAGTATAATATTGCTCCTTTTATGTGCATTGATCTCTTTTATTGGGTCTAGAGTGTTGCAGATTAGTTACTTATGAGGTTCTGTTTCAATAAGGATGCTTTCTATGTAGGCAGCAGGCAACAAGGCAGCTCACTGTGTTTTGGAACAGAGCGAATATGTTGATCCAAAAGTATGCACTAAATAAAAGGTACCTCTATTAAGCACAAAACACCATCTTTATTTACCAATACATTGCAAATGACAGATGATATTGTCTGTCAGTTATAGTATAGTACAGTATAGATTCATTTTCCACACCCTGTTCCCTATCTCAAGCTCTGCTCGGGCCTTTGGCTCACTCAGCAGGTTGTGGGATGTCCTCCCAGAGAAGCAGCTCTCCTCTCCCCTCGGCCAGCAGTTGAAAGCTCTTATCTGGGTCAGTCGAGTGGGAAGGGATCGAGGGGGATCTGTGTTTCCACTGGAGCTGCTGACAGCTTCAGACCTCCTGCTCTCCTGCATCTTCATTATCAGCTGCGCAGAAAATAAGCAGAGAAACTGAATTAGAAAATTGGGTAGTCAGTGGAAACTAAATGATGTCAAAACTGTTTTTATCAACAGTTTATTGTGGAAAGAAAAGTTCAAATGCTGAAATAATCGAAAGTCAAAATCATCTGTAATAAAAAAAAAAAAAAGTACCAAAAATATGATGCTATTGTATATTGGACATTATTAAAAGTTAAAGTGAATCACATTGCTTTACAATAGCTTTTGCCATAGTTGGTTTCACTTGCTCTGCAGACTCTTTAAATACAGTATAGACTGGAACAGATGTGAAAAGAATTACATGAAAATGTAGTGTTTATGTGAGTTGTGCATGTGTTAGAGCTTTGAATGAAGTGTGAATTGAAAAAGGTAAGATTCAAGACACTCAAGAGACTCAGGAGTTAATGTTCTGCCCAGCTGTTTGGACCTTTAGTGTTGTTTCACCTTCACCAGATCACAATTAATGTCACTTAAACACATTTATCAGCAAACACCCATTCTAACTGAGTGGAAATGCGTGTGTTCTCCAATACAGTATATATGTATAACGGACACTTTATTAGATACACCTGTAAAGCTGTTTGTTAACACAAATATCTAATCAACAATCACATGGCAGCAACTTAATGCATTTAGACATGATCAAGATGATCTGCTGAAATTCAAACTGAGCATCAGAATGGGGAAGAAAGGTTAAGTAACTTTGAATGTGGCATGGTTGTTGGTGCCAGATAGGCTTGTCTGAGTATTTCAAAAACTGCTGATCTACTGGGATTTTCACACACAACCATCTCTGGGATTTACAGAGGTCTGAAAAAGAGAAAATGTCCATTGAGTGGCAGTTCTGTGGGTGAAAATGCCTTGTTGATGCCAGAGGAGAATGACCAGACTGTTTCAAGCTGATAGAAAGGCAACAGTAACTCAAATAAGCACTCGTTACAACCGAGGTCTGCAGAAGAGCATCTCTGAATGCACAACACGTCCAACCTTGAAGCAGATGAGCTACAGCAGCAGAAAACTGAGGCTACAGTTCACACGGCCTCACCAAAATTAGACAATATAAGATCATAAAAACATTGCCTGGTCTGATGAGTCTCGATTTCTGCTGTGACATTCAGATGGTAGGGTCAGAATTTGGTGTAAACAACATGAAAGCATTGATCCATCCTGCCTTCAATCAACGGTTCAGGCTGCTGGTGGTGTAATTGTGTGTGGGATGTTTTCTTGGCACACTTTGGGCCTCTTACTACCAATTGAGCATCGTTTAAACGCCACAGCTGACCTGAGGATTGTTGCTGACCATATCCATCCCTTTATGACCACATTGGACCATCTTCTGATTACACGCCATGTCACAAATCTCAGATCATCTCAAACTGGTTTCTTGAACATGACAATGAGTTCACTATACTCAAATGGCCTCCACAGTCACCAGATAGCAGATAAGGCAGTTCTGAAGAAGGGCATTCAACCGGATACTATGGTGAAGCCTACCTAATAAAGTGGCCGTTTGTGATTTCACTTGCAATAAAAAAATAAATTTTTGAATGACTTTTTAGTTGAAAAATATGAAGCAGTCTCAGCATCTACCAGCAGGCGTTAACTAGATTTACATTTATCCTCTGATCTATATCATTTATATACTGCAGATCAGTGCATTTAACACACTACAAACCAGCAGGTTGCAGAAAAGGCGTGTCACCACCAATAAAAAACAAAACAAGAAGATTTTGTGTTAACATTTTTGTTTGTTCCTCACATAATACCCTTATACAGGGCTCGATTTGAGGGGGGGATGGCATTCCCCTTGTAAAGCCGTCATCCCCCCTTACCATCCCCTTTAGATTAACAGTGTTATGTATTATGTAAATATTATCATGCAAACGAAATGTTAGCTACATGTATGTGTGTTTATTCATTTTATTTAATAAAAAAAAACTATGGGCTCTGTTCATATTCCGCTGTTTAAAACTGCATAAACCATCCATTCAAGACACAGCTAACAAAGACTGTACCGTGAATTGTTCGTTATAAGTCAAGTCAAGTCAAGTCACCTTTATTTATATAGCGCTTTTTACAATGTAGATTGTGTCAAAGCAGCTTTACATTGATAACTGGTACATTATTTGGCTGCACAGCAGCTCTTAAAGAATAGTGTCAATGCAGGCAGATCAAAGCACTGTTGAATATCAAATGTCAAGTCAAATGTCAAGTGTCCCCAACTAAGCAAGCCAAAGGCGACAGCGGCAAGGAACCCAAACTCCATAAGGTGACATCAGGTCACCTGATGGTGACATAAGACATAAGAACTCAAGAGCTCGAGTTGCATTTAATTCAGAAATAACATCCAATGTTAGCGCTCTGGAGCGCTGAAAAATGTGGGGCTCAAAAATAATGAAACGATTCAAACTGTTGGTTTTGTTTTGTGATTTCAATGAATTGAATGAAATCAGTGTCAGTTTTGTTCTGTTACAAGTTTTTAATGGCGGTCCGTTTCATTTGGTTATGAGATTTCAATAACAGTCGATTTTGTTCCTCTACGAGATTTCAATAACGGCTGTTTTTTTCTATTACGAGATTTCAAGGTCACTCGGTTTTGTTCCTTAACGAGGTTTTAATGACAGTTGGTTTTATTCCATTGCAAGATCTCAGTGATAGTTTTATTCCGTTATGAGATTTCATTGACAGTCAAGTTTGAAATAATTCAAACTGTTGGTTTTGTTTTGTGACGAGATTTCAATGACAGTCGGTTTTCAGTGTCAGTTTTGTTTTATTGCAAGATTTCAATGATGGTCTGTTTTGTTCGGTTACGAGATTTCAATGACGGTCGGTTTTGTTTCTTCGTTCTTTTACGAGGTTTTAAAGACAGTCGGTTTTGTTTCGTTATGAGATTTCAATGATGGTCAGTTTTGTTCATTTAGGAGATCGCAATAGCAGTCAGTTTCGTTCCTTTACGAGATCTCAACGACTGTCAGTTTTGTTTCATTACGAGATTTCCATGACGGTCGGTTTTGTTCCTTTTTGCGAGATCTCAATGACAGTCGGTTTTGTTCCTTTACGAAATTTCAATGATGGTCGATTTTGTTCGGGTTACGAGATGTCAAAGACAGCAGAGTTTGAAACGATTCAAGCTGTTGGTTTTGTTTTGTGACGAGATTTCAATGACTGTCGGTTTTCAGTGTCTTTTTTGTTCGTTTATGAGATTTCAATGATGGTCAGTTTCAATCCTTTATGAGATCTAAATGACTGTCAGTTTTGTTTCATTACGAAATTTCAATGATGGTCAGTTTTGTTCCTTTGTTCTTTTACAAGATTTTAAAGACAAAGAGCCGGTTTTTTCAATGACAATTGATTTTCATTGTCAGTCAGTTTTATTCAGTTATGAGATCTCAATACAGTGTGTTTTGTTCTTTTACGAGATTTTAATGACAGTTGGTTTTGTTCCGTTACAAGATTTCAGTGACGGTTGGTTTTATTAGGTTATGAGATTTCAATGGCGGTCGGTTTTGCTGGATTATGAGATTTCAGTTAACTTACGGTCGGTTTTGTTCCTCTACGAGATTTCAATAGCGACCGTTTTTCCATTACCGGATTTCAATGTTACTCGTTTTTGTTCCCTAACAAGATCTCAATGACGGTCGGTTTTATTCTTTGTTTTTTTTCTTTCTTTTTTGAAAGCAAAATTAATATTTTTTTCAGGAAGGATCCAACATTGATAATAAATCAGCTTATTAGAATGATTTCTGAAGGATCATGTGACACTGAAGACTGGAGTAATGCTGCTGATTAAAATTCAGTTTTGCATCACAGAAATAATATTTTAAAGTACATTAAAATAGAAAAATATTATTTTAAATGTAATATTTCACAATATTACTGTTTTTCTGTATATTTGATCAAATAAATGCAGGCTTGATTAACATATGAGACTTCTTTCAAAAACATTAAAAATAGTAATGAAAAAAAATAAAGTGCTTCCATGCAAGTTGTAAAAACTAAATAAAGTACTACATCATTTGTGATGTGATGTAAGGGGATTATTTTTGCCCCAGGGTTACACCCCTTATTTTCTGGGGTTTATTTTAACCCTTTATTCAGTACAGTTTATGGAGACTGTACTGGGGCGTTGGGCAGTATGGGATGTGCTGTATGGACTATTTTACACCAGGGTCACACCCCTTATATTCTGAGGTTTACGTTAACCCTTTATACAATACAGCTTATTGCGACTGTACTGGGGTGTTAGGTCCCACTCAGGCCACAGGTTGATCAGACCTGATAGCCTCTCTAACACCTCTTTCTGCAGCTACTCAGTCTCCCAGGAGGTCTCCCATCCAGATAAAGAACGAGCTCAACCCTGTTTAGCTTCAGTGGGTGTGCAGATGAAAGCTTCAGGTTGACCGCTGCAGAGTTTCTCAAACCTCTTTCCAACCATAGGCCCTCTTATGGAGAAATATAAATCTCAACAATGGTGACATGCTTCATGCCGCAATGCATTCTATAACAGACTATTATAAAGTTGAAATTAACTGCATTACATCTACATGTTCAAAAAAAACAAACATACAAACAAAAAAAAAACACTCAGTGTAAGATTAGACAACCTCTTCATCATCAAGTTGTCAACATCACCTGACCACATTTTCCCTTGCTATTGCCACAGCTAACACAATTTCAGCAGCAAGAGAAAAACTAACACTAAAGGTATGTTTACACGACAATAAAGCTTTTTGTTGATCGTCACCATTGTTGAGATTCATATGCTGATTCTTGATGTCAGTGTGTGTCTGAATGATACTGTACAGCATGTTTTTTTTAAAAAAATTCTTTAAATGATCAGATTATCATTATACTGCTGGAGTAAATGTTGTAGTCTCACATGATCAGAAGAAGTTTAGAGACACTAATAAAACTAAAACCTAACAATGAGTGACTAGGTTTTAGATATGATCAAATGAAGCAAACCACTTTATGATGCTTATAACATTAATAAGCAGCAAGCAACTTCTGGCTTTCTTAAACACAACGAGTGTGTTTTCTAAACACTGTTAAGACAACACAAAAAGAAAAAAAAAGTTAATTGAAAAATTCAAGGATCAAGAGCACGACTAAAGGAAACGCTATTCACCAAAATGGTGACTTAAAAAAAAATATATATTATTTTCAATTATAAATAAATTACGGAGCCCCGGACATGACATGCAGGAAAAAAATAGTAGGCTAAATCGTGCGCACGATTTTTTAATTCGTTCCCTCGATTTACTAAAACGTGCGCACGATTTACTATTTCATTTCCTCAATTTATAAATCATGCGCATGATTTATAAATCGAGGGAACGAAATAGTAAATCGCACGATTAAATTTTTTTCTTGCATGTGCGGGGCTCCGTATTAAATAAATAAATAAATAAGTGAAGTTGGCAAAGCTGTTTTTTGGGGGGTAGTTGTTTAATCAACCTCTGCTGAGATCTTGAGAGATTTAATTTAATTGTTTGCAGTTGATGTTTCAGTGGCTGATATTAGATCAACTATTATTTGCAATAGAAATTAATTTGAATGAAAAAGATCTCAACGAAACATGGCTGAAACATTTGAAATAAAAGAATTATTTACAATTGACATAAGAACAATTTAAATAATGTATATATATATAACTAAGAAATAAGTCAAATTTGGTTAAATGAACGAACTGTGGTATTGAAAACTTAAAGTTCACTTTACTTTTGAAAAGTTATTCCAACTAAACTTTATAAGTTCAAATCTGTCAAATAAAAAACACTTAAAATTCTAAGTAAATGCAACTTAACTGAGTCAATGTAAAAAGATAACTCTAAAAGTTAAGTTAAAGAAACTTCAGTGTACAGTGTATGGCCTGCTTGTGGCTCAGATCTGGTAAACAGGAGCGGTCCGCCAAAGTGCCATCATTCCACGCCACATATGACCCAGATCATCATACCACACGAGGCAGATATGGGCCGGATTTGGGCCGGCACAAAGTTGCTATCTGTCATTTGGAACTCATTTATAGAGTTATTTTTATTAAAAATATATGTTGATAATGATTAAACACTTTATTGCCCTCCAAAGGCACCATTTTAAGTAGCCTATATAAAGGGATGGATTGTGTGTGTGAGAGAGAGTCTGGTGGTCACTCCAACACTACAATGATATAAATAATTTAACGAATAATGCCTATTTTACTACTCTTTAAACCAATAAATAAAAATGTTTAAGGTACAGTAAATAAATGACCACAGATGGGATCAGTATCCTATTACTATTGAAATTATTGTTGTTGCAAGACAGATTTGTTAACCTTTAAGATGTCCACGTATGTATGTAGGCCTATTTGTTTATTTATTTGGCGGGTAAAAATATGAATTCCTTGTTGGTTCTTGCTCATGAGGTTTATTTATTTGTTTAACCTTTTTTGATCACAATTTAATTTAGACGTACTTTAATTTCATATCGTTTACTATTATTCTGAAATGTGGGAAATAATATAAGCTTTTGACTGGTAGTGTATGTTTGTAAAGTCAAGGAAGTTGGCTTTATGGAGGTCCATCAACATGTGGACTGAATGAAAATGCAGGTAGTGAAAATACCGCAGGCTCTGCAGAAGATAGTGTATTGAAGTGTGGGAAGTTGTGAGATGGAAATCTCCAGATAAGCTCAGGGAGATTTGAATTTTCCGAGTCTGCCTGCTGCCTATGAATCAAGAGCATACGATAAAGGCTTTTGTTAAGTAACAAAAAATGTTTCCACAGCAAAACAAGTGAGATAAAGACAGAAGATATCTGTTGAATGAAGGAAAACTAGAACAGTTGCCTACAAATGAACAACAAAAAACAGGGGAATTGCAGAAAATCCCTCATGCTTCACAGGACAAAAGCTAGTAATAATAAAATCTGCAGTGGAAGAGATTTTCTTAAATTCACCAATATGGTAAAATTAAAACTCCATAGTCTCACTAAAACCTTATCTTTCAGAAAATAAGCAAATCGCACATATGCAATTCCTTTCTGCACAACCCACACACACACACACACCCTGAGCCAGGAATACACACAACGGCCATCTAGAACAATAAACAGTAGAATCCGCACACAAATATTCTCAATATCCGCTTTTTATTTTGGGAAAGGCGTTGTCATGTGTCATATGTTGGATCCCATGGGGACTCAAACATCTGTTGGAAAAAACTGGGCTAGTAAACTTCCTCTTTCTCTCCTATTCATATATCTGTGATGCTATATTACACATGGCGATATAATTCAAATGAAATTTTACCAGTAGACATACATATGGATGTTTAAAATGAATGTGGATAGTATAACTTGAGAAAACAATTAAAGAGTTAGTTCACCTAAAAATGAAAATGCTGTCATCATTTACTCACCCTCATGTCATTCCAAACCTGTAAGACTTTTATTAATCTTCAGAACACAAATGAAGATATTTTTAATGAAATCTAAGAGATTTTTGGCTCTCCATTGACAGTCTACCTTCATCAACGCACACATCAGTTGTGGTAAACGGAAGCTCAAGCATGTTTGCTTAACGCAAGAACCAATGAGGTTCATTCTCTTGTTACGCATCACGTTTGAGCTTCAGCAAGAACCAATGAGGTTCGTTCTCATGTTACGCATCACGTTTGAGCTTCTGCAAGAACCAATGAGGTTCATTCTTGTGTTACGCATCACGTTTGAGCTTCTGCAGAACCAATGAGGTTCATTCTCGTGTTACGCATCACGTTTGAGCTTCCGCAAGAACCAGTGAGGTTCATTCTCGTGTTACGCATCACGCTTGAGCTTCTGCAGAACCAATGAGGTTCATTCTCGTGTTACGCATCACGTTTGAGCTTCCACAAGAACCAATGAGGTTCATTCTCATGTTACGCATCACGTTTGAGCTTCCGCAAGAACCAATGAGGTTCATTCTCTTGTTACGCATCACGTTTGAGCTTCTGCAGAACCAATGAGGTTCATTCTCGTGTTACGCATCACGTTTGAGCTTCCGCAAGAACCAATGAGGTTCATTCTCTTGTTACGCATCACGTTTGAGCTTCCGCAAGAACCAATGAGGTTCATTCTCTTGTTACGCATCACGTTTGAGCTTCCACAAGAACCAATGAGGTTCATTCTCTTGTTACGCATCACGCTTGAGCTTCCGCAAGAACCAGTGAGGTTCATTCTCATGTTACGCATCACGTTTGAGCTTCCGCAAGAACCAATGAGGTTCATTCTCTTGTTACGCATCACGTTTGAGCTTCCGCAAGAACCAATGAGGTTCATTCTCATGTTACGCATCACGTTTGAGCTTCCGCAAGAACCAATGAGGTTCATTCTCTTGTTACGCATCACGTTTGAGCTTCCGCAAGAACCAATGAGGTTCATTCTCTTGTTACGCATCACGTTTGAGCTTCCGCAAGAACCAATGAGGTTCATTCTCTTGTTACGCATCACGTTTGAGCTTCCGCAAGAACCAATGAGGTTCATTCTCTTGTTACGCATCACGCTTGAGCTTCCGCAAGAACCAGTGAGGTTCATTCTCGTGTTACGCATCACGTTTGAGCTTCCACAAGAACCAATGAGGTTCATTCTCATGTTACGCATCACGTTTGAGCTTCTGCAGAACCAATGAGGTTCCTTCTCGTGTTACACATCACGTTTGAGCTTCCGCAAGAACCAATGAGGTTCATTCTCATGTTAGGCATCACGTTTGAGCTTCAGCAAGAACCAATGAGGTTCGTTCTCATGTTACGCATCACGTTTGAGCTTCTGCAAGAACCAATGAGGTTCATTCTTGTGTTACGCATCACGTTTGAGCTTCTGCAGAACCAATGAGGTTCATTCTCGTGTTACGCATCACGTTTGAGCTTCTGCAGAACCAATGAGGTTCATTCTCGTGTTACGCATCACGTTTGAGCTTCCGCAAGAACCAGTGAGGTTCATTCTCGTGTTACGCATCACGTTTGAACTTCCGCAAGAACCAATGAGGTTCATTCTCTTGTTACGCATCACGTTTGAGCTTCCGCAAGAACCAATGAGGTTCATTCTCTTGTTACGCATCACGTTTGAGCTTCCGCAAGAACCAATGAGGTTCATTCTCTTGTTACGCATCACGCTTGAGCTTCCGCAAGAACCAATGAGGTTCATTCTCTTGTTACGCATCACGTTTGAGCTTCCACAAGAACCAATGAGGTTCATTCTCTTGTTACGCATCACGCTTGAGCTTCCGCAAGAACCAGTGAGGTTCATTCTCATGTTACGCATCACGTTTGAGCTTCCGCAAGAACCAATGAGGTTCATTCTCTTGTTACGCATCACGTTTGAGCTTCCGCAAGAACCAATGAGGTTCATTCTCTTGTTACGCATCACGCTTGAGCTTCCGCAAGAACCAATGAGGTTCATTCTCTTGTTACGCATCACGTTTGAGCTTCCGCAAGAACCAATGAGGTTCATTCTCTTGTTACGCATCACGTTTGAGCTTCCACAAGAACCAATGAGGTTCATTCTCGTGTTACGCAGCACGTTTGAGCTTCCGCAAGAACCAATGAGGTTCATTCTCTTGTTACGCATCACGCTTGAGCTTCCGCAAGAACCAGTGAGGTTCATTCTCGTGTTACGCATCACGTTTGAGCTTCCACAAGAACCAATGAGGTTCATTCTCATGTTACGCATCACGTTTGAGCTTCTGCAGAACCAATGAGGTTCCTTCTCGTGTTACACATCACGTTTGAGCTTCCGCAAGAACCAATGAGGTTCATTCTCATGTTACGCATCACGTTTGAGCTTCAGCAAGAACCAGTGAGGTTCATTCTCATGTTACGCATCACGTTTGAGCTTCCGCAAGAACCAATGAGGTTCATTCTCTTGTTACGCATCACGCTTGAGCTTCAGCAAGAACCAGTGAGGTTCATTCTCATGTTACGCATCACGTTTGAGCTTCCGCAAGAACCAATGAGGTTCATTCTCTTGTTACGCATAACGAATGAGCTTCAGCAAGAACCGATGGGGTTCATTCTCTTGTTACGCATCACGCTTGAGCTTCCGCAAGAACCAGTGAGGTTCATTCTCATGTTACGCATCACGTTTGAGCTTCCGCAAGAACCAATGAGGTTCATTCTCTTGTTACGCATCACGTTTGAGCTTCCGCAAGAACCAATGAGGTTCATTCTCTTGTTACGCATCACGTTTGAGCTTCCGCAAGAACCAGTGAGGTTCATTCTCATGTTACGCATCACGTTTGAGCTTCCGCAAGAACCAATGAGGTTCATTCTCTTGTTACGCATCACGTTTGAGCTTCCGCAAGAACCAATGAGGTTCATTCTCTTGTTACGCATCACGTTTGAGCTTCCGCAAGAACCAATGAGGTTCATTCTCTTGTTACGCATCACGTTTGAGCTTCCGCAAGAACCAATGAGGTTCATTCTCTTGTTACGCATCACGTTTGAGCTTCCGCAAGAACCAATGAGGTTCATTCTCTTGTTACGCATCACGCTTGAGCTTCCGCAAGAACCAGTGAGGTTCATTCTCGTGTTACGCATCACGTTTGAGCTTCCGCAAGAACCAGTGAGGTTCATTCTCGTGTTACGCATCACGTTTGAGCTTCCGCAAGAACCAGTGAGGTTCATTCTCGTGTTACACATCACGTATGAGCTTCCGCCAGAACCAATGAGGTTCATTCTCTTTTTACGCATCACGTTTGAGCTTCAGCAAGAACCAGTGAGGTTAATTCTCGTGTTACGCATCACGTTTGAGCTTCCGCAAGAACCAATGAGGTTCATTCTCGTGTTACGCATCACGTTTGAGCTTCAGCATAACCAATGAGGTTCATTCTCGTGTTACGCATCACGTTTGAGCTTCTGCAGAACCAATGAGGTTCATTGTCGTGTTACGCATCACGTTTGTGCTTCCACAAGATCCAATGAGGTTCATTCTCTTGTTACGCATCACGTTTGAGATTCTGCAAGAACCAGTGAGGTTAATTCTCTTGTTACGCAACACGTTTGAGCTTCTGCAAGAACCAGTGAGGTTCATTCTCCTGTTACGCAACACGTTTGAGCTTCCGCAAGGACCAATGAGGTTTATTCTCTTGTTACGCATCACGCTTGAGCTTCCGCAAGAACCAGTGAGGTTCATTCTCTTGTTACGCATCACGCTTGAGCTTCCGCAAGAACCAATGAGGTTCATTCTCTTGTTACGCATCACGCTTGAGCTTCCGCAAGAACCAGTGAGGTTCATTCTCATGTTACGCATCACGTTTGAGCTTCCGCAAGAACCAATGAGGATCATTCTCTGGTTACGCATAACGTTAGAGCTTCAGCAAGAACCAATGAGTTTCATTCCCTTGTTACGCATCACGCATGAGCTTCCGCAAGAACCACTGAGGTTCATTCTCATGTTACGCATCACGTTTGAGCTTCCGCAAGAACCAATGAGGTTCATTCTCTTGTTACGCATCACGTTTGAGCTTCCACAAGAACCAATGAGGTTCATTCTCTTGTTACGCATCACGTTTGAGCTTCCGCAAGAACCAATGAGGTTCATTCTCTTGTTACGCATCACGCTTGAGCTTCCGCAAGAACCAGTGAGGTTCATTCTCGTGTTACGCATCACGTTTGAGCTTCCACAAGAACCAATGAGGTTCATTCTCATGTTACGCATCACGTTTGAGCTTCTGCAGAACCAATGAGGTTCCTTCTCGTGTTACACATCACGTTTGAGCTTCCGCAAGAACCAATGAGGTTCATTCTCATGTTACGCATCACGTTTGAGCTTCAGCAAGAACCAGTGAGGTTCATTCTCATGTTACGCATCACGTTTGAGCTTCCGCAAGAACCAATGAGGTTCATTCTCGTGTTACGCATCACGCTTGAGCTTCTGCAGAACCAATGAGGTTCATTCTCTTGTTACGCATCACGTTTGAGCTTCCGCAAGAACCAATGAGGTTCATTCTCATGTTACGCATCACGTTTGAGCTTCAGCAAGAACCAGTGAGGTTCATTCTCATGTTACGCATCACGTTTGAGCTTCCGCAAGAACCAATGAGGTTCATTCTCTTGTTACGCATCACGTTTGAGCTTCCGCAAGAACCAGTGAGGTTCATTCTCGTGTTACGCATCACGCTTGAGCTTCTGCAGAACCAATGAGGTTCATTCTCTTGTTACGCATCACGCTTGAGCTTCCGCAAGAACCAATGAGGTTTGTTCTGTTTATGTTTGCTGTTCAAAGTTTAAATGTGAATAAAAGCCTAAGTCGAGGGAGAAAAAAAAATGTAGACAAAAAATATATAGAAAGCAACAGGATCAAGTTTGATATGACTTCAAATGAACGCCTCCATTTGCTTTTCATTTAGTCTCATTTTGGAGAAATAGTTGTAATACCAAAAAGATCTCATTTGTGTTTTCCTCTGGATGAGCATGTGATTTCCTACAGTCTGTCATTCAGATATAAGCTACGGCCATTATATTAGCTAACAAGGATCTTGCGGAATCAAACCGAATAAGCGTGCGGCTGATCATAGACCCCATCAACTGACAAAGTGGCGAGCCAAAAGTATCTCCGGGAGAACATGACAGAAAGCAGAATGTTTCAGGGTGGCAGAAACACGCCTCAGATCTGGTTAAAGCAGTCTTGGTGGCAGTTGTCATGGAAACAGAGGTGGGCGGCAGGGCTGTCACAGTCCCATTAGTCGAGGTGATGAGTGTGTGGCACGTGGGCAGCTCCGAAGTGTTGCACTGCAATAATAAGGCATCATATACTGTATGATATGTCATATTAGCATTTCATAAAGGTTTTGTACAAAACCTAGAAGTCCAACATCAAAATGTCTTTGCACTTGTTGTCCGATACATTGATGGAGGAGAAAAAAACATGCATCAAAGAGGGATGATATTCAGAAAGGAATATTAAATAAAATAAAAATATTGTAATTTAGGAGGAAGGGAAAACTGAGGTGGAAGAAGCAACACAAAAACAAAAGCAGAAAGAACAATGAAGAAAAACTACAACTCCAATAAAATTAAATGGAGAGCAAAGGGAGACTTTTGACATGTCATGCTTTTCAGATTATTTGCATACAATAATCTCACATGCATCTCCACTAGAGTCTAAGAAGAGATCTCAACAATATCTCAAACTGTGCTCAGATTTGCCAAGACACCAAAATCTGCAATGAAAAAAACATTTCTCATTAAGTTCTCACAAAATGATCTGAGCTATGCTATCTACATTCATTTTTGAATTATGATTTATTATTTAATTAATATACACTACCATTGAAATGTTTGTGGTCAGGAAGATTAATAGTTTTGTTCAGCAAGGATGCATTAAATTAATCAAAAGTGACAGCTTTTATAATGTTACAAAAGATTTCTATTTCAAATAAATTTTCTATTCATCAAAGAATATTAAAGCCAAATATATGTATCAATGCAACTTTCATGAAGTAAACTTTCACTAAAAGCCTTCCTTCCACCGGAAAAAATAGTCCCTGACCGTGAACAGCAACAGAAGTTACATTATTACGCCATTAGATGGCGGCAAAGACTGTCTTTATGAGTGTGTCAGTCAGTAGTGAAGACTTTTATATTGAAAAGGCATTGAACTGACAAATGCTTTGACTAGCGCTGTCAGTCATGGGAAAACCCCTTTACTGTTAAAAGGACAAGATAATACATCGGACATTTAAACAGATTTTTTATTATGAACATAGGACTGACCTGAAGGAAAATGCTACATCTGAATGCAGGTATTAAACTCGTTCACTCGATCTCTTTCTCACAATACTCTCACATAATACAGTGAGCTTCACTGAACAATATCAACTGAGAACAAACAGTTTACGTTGCTAAGAGTGATTGCTAAGGGTGTTGTGTAGTGATACACTGAACCGTTGGGTGAAGCGTTCATAGCAGTGTTTTATCATGAATAAAACACAGCTATTGACCAATCAGAATCAAGGTCAGGAACTAACCGTTTTATAAAATAAAATAAATCATGGACATGATTTGTAAAGGTTAATGGTCCTGAAAAAATAGTCACACTTGTATTGTTCGCAGTCAAAAATGGCCGCATTGGAAATGAACGAGAGATGAATTTCATCTAGTGGAAACGTTTGGTACTGCGCCCAAACAAATTCTTACAGAAAGCTCATTTTTTGAGATATCAACCTCAATTTTGTGATTGTGATCACGTGTTTTGGAAAATATATATTTCATTTAAAAATTGAAAATGGTATTAACTTTTTTCAAGTTCACTTTTTAAAACTTTTTTTTCACTTCAGCAATAATTTGCCAAGTGTGTCTTTAAAAAAGAGACCAAACTTAAAGGTGCAGTAAGCAATTTCTGAAAATCTCTGTTGATATTTGAATTCACCAAAATAAACTTAAAAGGATCACACTCTTATCTTGATAGCTCCGCCCCAAATTCACAAACACACTATGCAGCACAGGCACCTCCCCCCTAATGAGTTGACACGCCCCTTACTGCTGATTGGCTACAAGTTTGTTTTGGTGCTCCGTCTGATCCACTTTCAACAGCGTTTCTCAGAAATTGCTTACTGCACCTTTAAGTCTGTGCTCCAAAGCATTCAAGATACAAACTAATAATTAAAAAAATAATATAAAACTGAAATATAGTACAATCATTTTAACTGATTTTACTGTAATTTAAAAAATAAAATAAATACAGCCTTGGTGAGCATAAGAGACTTCTTTTACATTGAACAGTGGTGTACATAATCATAATTTCTAAATTTATATATGTACTCTTGCTGTATGTCAATGATTTTCTGATTTTTGTTTGCTTTTATTTCTCATAAAGAATGTAGGAGAGACAGTCTGAGTCTATACTTACTGTAAATACAAAACTAAGATCCCCATTAAGTCTCCTGAGATATAAAAGAGAGAAAAGAAAAAAGAAAAAAAGGTGATTTGAATATAATAGGTTTAGTTACAATTTATGGTTTAGCTATGAGTTTACGATCCAAAAATCACATTCTTGTGATCAGTAGATACATCATGACAAACGGCGTGTACTGAATGTTTTGACGTTGACTAATGAATACGCCTTAATGTTGCACATTAACGTACAGCACCACATTCCCACCACAGTCATGTTAAAAATGCTTTCTATAGCCTTCGGACGACAAGTAAAGTGAAAAAACTCAAGCCCAGCTGTGCGTCTATCACGAGACGTCAAGTCTGACTTCTATTTTCACCACTCCGAACGTCTCTTCACAGATCTGGCTGGAGCCCAGTGGACGATCATATTACCTTCAAGTCACAGCACACAGCTATGATGGATGGCTGTTGTTGGGACTGTAACGCTCATGCACATTATTCACCAGCACTCCTCCTCCACACAGAGATTGTCTTTCTCATACGGGGCCACCACAGAGCAGGAATGGAGACTGAGAGGTCTCTGAGAGGGACTGTTTCTCATGATGGTCCAATGGCCTGACTTTTGTTTTGGGAGATCTAGTTCATGAGGGTATAGCGGTGGTGCCATGGTTCAATAGCTGCGGGTAAAGGTTGAACGTCTGCTGCATGAGATCAGGGGTTCCCAAGCTTTTCTGTCAGCTGAACTCTTATGATATAGATGATTTACTTGAAGAATTCCCTTGAGACTGCAACTAATATTCGAATCTTTCTATACATATGATGAATAAAAAATGTAGTCATAATTTTTGTTGGTAACAAGTTAAAATTTGGTTATTTCTAAGGTTATTTTTCTGTTGAATATATATATATATATATATATATATATATATATATATATATATAATAGTGTATAAAAATATAATTAAAAAAAATATAAAAATAACCTTAAAAATAACCAAAATCTAACTTATTACCAAAACAATTTATGACTACATTTTTTATTCATTATATACTGTGTATATATATATATATATATATATATATATATATATATATGTATATATATATATATATATATATGTATATATATATATATATATATATATAAATTATTTGGTTAATAAAAATAACCTTAATTAATAATTCATTAAAATAACCTTAAAAATAACCAAATTAGAGCTTATTACCAACAAAAATGTATGATTACATTTATAGAAATATATATTATATATATAATATACATTTTAAATATTGTTTAATTCATTCATTGTTTAATTCTTTATTCATTTTAATTGATTTGTTTTGTTTTGTTTTTTTATTTTAGACTGTTAAAATATAATGTAAAATATATATTACATTTTTTATTATTTAATTTAATTTGGCATTAGTAGTACCAGTACTATCATACTATTCATACTAAGTATATGTGCAGTATATATGCTGTGCACATTATGCAAATTTTTGGTTTTCACAAAATTGGATTTAAACCATTTATTTGCAAAATAATAACTGGACAACACTCACAAAATTAAACAAGTTATGTGGCAAAACAATTGCATGCTAAACAATAGCATACTACAAAATGCATACTGTTTCACACATAGGCAGTATATAGTATATATAGTGCACAGTATGCAGTTATCAGTGCACTAATATTCCATTCCAGACATAGCTGAAGTCCTGGTTGGCTTTTGGCTTGAATTCAATGGGCCAACACTGCAAAAAAAAAAAGGTTGACCCCCTGACCTTTGGTCCAAGTGAACTGAAGAGAGGTATACTTTGTATCTTCCATCTTGATCTCTCTGGGAATTGTTAATATCACAAACAGGGCATATCTCTGTTCTCTTTATCATCCAGTCAGTCAGTGATAAATAGAGGAGGGGTTCAGTGAGTCTAGAGCTGGCCTCTGTGTGTACGGTAGGACAGGCTTGACACGAGGGAGATCTTATCCCTCGTTTCTCTGATATGTTTAACTTCTGTGCGGTTGTGGAAGGAATGTCTGATCCGTCCCAGAAGCACTGATCTGTGTCCCTTTTTCTTTAGTTATACCTTTATTGTTTTATCTTATCTGATGCTGTTGATGTTGACAGCAGTTTATACAAGTGTTCAACCAGTGATTTCTGTGTATATACTGCCATCAGCTGGACAAATGGAGCTCTGCGATCAATATTAAAAAACACAAATAATTTCTCACTAATATAATAATGCTAAAAAATAATATAAAATAAAATAAAATATATTTTGTATGTTTCTGTTTATTAATTATTTTATTATTTCAATTAATAATTGAACACAAGTCACACTTAAAAATATCTGAATTTTATTACATTCCACAGTGAAATATCAAACCAAGTGGTTTCTGCACAGTTGTTATTATTTAAGCATAAAAGAAAATCTAAAACCATAAAATTGCATAATGCAACAAAAAATGTGACAAAATCCATTTAGAAATAGCGCTCTAAAACACACTAGTGCTTGAGATCCACAGGGCCGTCAGTGTTGTCCACAATGTGGCTGTGACTGTAATCGCTGCACTTTTGAAATTCTTATCATGGACGTAGTTTATGATGGACATTGCACCCTGGTAAGCTTCTTGACATGTGGGCTGGATTTGATCCTCGGGTAGAATGAAGCCGTGCTGCCCTTCGTCCCTTAACTCAAAGGTGAAGGAGTATGGGATCCCTATGAGTCTGGCAAAATCACGTGAAGAGCCGGAATTTGCATCTGTGAAGAATATTAAAGCATTGTCACAAGTGATAACTTGTGTTTTACTTAAATAAATAATTATTTTCATAATGTGCAGTTAGTAGTGTGTTGAAATTCTTGGAAAATCACCTATTTTAGTACACAGCAAAAACAAAATCAAGAGATTTAAACTCGCAGTTTTGACTTTTTTCCTCAGAATTGGACTTTGTAACTTTTTGATTTTATATCTCACAATTCTGATTGCGAGCAATTCTGACTTTATTTCTTGTAATTGCAAGTTTACAATATATCCTGCATTTTTGACTTTTATAACTCGCAATTGCTAGTTTATATCGCTCAATTCTGAGAAGAAAAGTCAGAATTGTGAGATAAAACATCACAATTATCTTTTAAATTGTTTTATTCTTTGGCGGAAACAAGCTTCCATAGTATATACAGTATTTTGCATCTCTACTTGATATTGACACCAATAAAATGCAGCATCACACAAAAGCAGAAGTTTTGCTTACCAATGCCATTGTAAAACAAATACAGTATTTTTAGATATTTAGGTCACCCGAAAGTGTCTAATACTTTACCAAGATAAATTAACAATATTTGGCTGCTCATGTGATTTCAAAATGGCAGCCACCATGGGCAGGGATTACCATTATGTGGAATAAAACAGTTTCTTCTCAATCATTGTAAACACTCACACAGCACATCAGGGGAAGTGCCCACTTTGTAGCTCTTCCCATGAACTGCTTTGATGGCTTTAGCCGCAGCGAGACCTACTTCCATCTGCAAACACATTGACAGACGTGCACATTTCATTCAAAACAATGTACGGTATGCTTGAAAGCTCCCAATCCTCGTTTATCCCAAAAGAATTTGCATTTCTACTTACCAGTTCATCGTAATTGGGTGCTGAGATGTTGGGGTGTCCGTAAGGGACAAGGATCAGCTGACCGTACGAGTGGATGGTGAGATAACAGAGCAGTTGGTTTTGATGTGCTCCCAAAAAGTCAGTGACGGCTTGGGCTTCTGGCTCAGACAGAGCAGTCGGACCGTTATAGATCTCTGAACAGCAGTTCCTGGAGATCCCGACCACTATGTGAACAAAGACAAATAGAAATAGACTAGATCATGATGTGACGCTTTTGACAGTACTTACATCAATGTAGGTGTAAAAATGTAGGTGTATCAGCTACTTTAGCATTGGTTGCATGTCTGCTATATCATACTTGACAGCTACTTTGCAAAATCACAGCAACTGAGAATGATGGGTTATCCTTGTAACTTTTTATTTATTTACCATTACAACATTAGGTTTATCTTAAGCCTGCAATTTATGACCTGTAGAGGGTGGGAATGTAGGAAAGACAAGATTAATAGAGTACACTGAGTGCTGTTAAGTCATCTGTGGGTGTTATGTCATCTTTATAACCCTTATCTCTCATATATAGCTGATATTTACGTTTTTCAGATGCTAAACAGTTAATTCGGTTAGCTAAACTTGTTTCAGTGCTGGAAATTATTCTGGCATGAAAAAAAATTGCTTGTGAATATTTCATGCTCTCATGTGGTTTATTATAGTTAACTGAAACTAAAACTAAAACCATAAAAAAACATTTTTGTTGCTTGAAAAAAGTTAATTGAAATAAAATTTATTAAAACTACAAACTATATTAAAATTACTTACTCCCCCAGTTAGCGTAAAAGTTGCGGTTGAGATCAGTTCCAAAGCAAGTGCAGTTTTCAGTGCCTGGTGATCTGGACTTCCTCCATAGTCTAGTCTTTAAAACACATCACATATGTTTGCTAAAAAACATGAAAACATGATCATCAAATATCATTTAATATGTCAGAATAAAGTACTCGAATGGATGAAACTCACTGTGTTATCCTTCCAGGAATAAATATATCCATCCATGTTCAGCACTGGGGTGATGTAAAAGTCCAGATTTTTAAACAATGTGTTCACCTTCGAGTCCGTTTTGTAGGAGCCCAGGATCTTTTTTTGGCATTAAAACAGTTTAAAGTTGTATAGGTGGAGAAACATATAGACACTCTAAAAGCATTATTAACAAATTGAACTCTTATAACCACATAAAAATAATGCATGATTTAAAATGACTATTTTGCCTACACAAAATACTGTGTCATTCACTTCTCATGTTTATTGTGCACACCTGTGTCTTATTTAGCCGTTTCATTTATTTAGCATTTGTAATGGTACGACTTTGTGAATTCTTTCCCTAGTATTATTATCAGGGTGACCAAGCTACAATAGGAGCTTCACATCCATTATCAATCAGCAGTATCAGCAGTATCAATATTTGTGAGCTCTACACATATCTTTTTGTAGTTCATATGTACAAGAAAGTAACATAAGCATCCAAATCAAGAGCATTTTTAGGATAACAAATTGTTCCTGAGTCCTAAAAACATTTAAACTCAGCAGTGGTATTGCATTCACAGACAGAGGCAGTACATTATAAACAATGGCCTGTCATGTTTTGTAAAAGATGTCATATTTTTGGGAATAACAAGCCAGGTGTGTGCCGTACTTCATAATAACTTCCCTGTAGTAAAGTCTCACCTCTTTAACAAAATGCTGACAGAAAGCTGGAGCGATCCATTCTCTGGCATGAATCCCACAGTCCATCCAAACGGCTTTCTTTGGTGTGGTGCTGTTGAAGCCGATCTGCATATCAGATTCAAACAAATGAACAAGAAAGTACTATGGTAATACCATGGCATTATTTCATGTACCTTGTAATATTATCTTTGCATCATGGTTTCACCACAGAAGTTTTTAGTAAGGGGATGAAATCTGAGTTGTGCCTAATAAATACAATGATTAGGTTGGTTGAAATCCACCAGCTGGCAAGATGTTCACTCTGGCTGTGTCTGAAATTGCATACTCTCTTGAGTAGGTACTTATTTTGAATTAGTACTTACTTTGCAAGTGACCACCCTGATCTCAAGAGGTGCATTGTCGACTGACTGCGGTGTTTGGCATCCTTGTTAGTGCACCTGACTCCCATGCTGGAGATGCCGGCTCAAGTCCTGCACGTCGCAGGGCGAATAGGACCGGAGTGGTTACATTGGTGCCATGACCCGGATAGGAGTGAGGTTTATGGGGGTGAGTGTAGGTCACCGTGATTTTGGCAAGTAAGACATGTTCCTGGATCAACATAATTTTTTGATCCTAGAACAACATTCCTCTCTGAAAATTTAGTCCTAAATCTATCCCTATCCCTAAACCTAACCTGCCCATAACTTATCCCTAATATCAGAGGGAAATGATAGGCGAATAACACTGATATTGAAGCACCTAACCCTGGTTGTAAGCCTAAACTTGACATAAACTGTAAATTTGTCCCTCAAATCTGATTGGTTGATTGGAATGTTGTTGGAACATGTACTTGGTGAAATCACCTTCACAGTGAGTGTAACAGAGGCCAGCTAGTGAGAGCTGTGCAGGTAAACATCACTCCCCTGATCTCAAGAGGTGTATTGACGTATGACATTAGAGACTGCAGTCTTTAGCGTCCTTGTTAGCGCCTGCCTCCCATGCCGGAGATGCCGGTTAAAGTCCCGCACAGAGTGGGGTGAGTAGAGCCAGAGGGGTTACATTGGTGCCGTGACCCGGATGGGAGTGAGGTTTAGGGGGTGAGTATAATGGAGGCCAGCTAGTAAGAGCTGTGCAGGTAAATATCACTCCCCTGATTTTAAGAGGTGCACTAGCGACTGACGCTAGAGACTGCAGTCTTTAGCATC
The DNA here is from genome assembly GCA_039654765.1 of Mylopharyngodon piceus. Lineage (NCBI taxonomy): Eukaryota > Metazoa > Chordata > Actinopteri > Cypriniformes > Xenocyprididae > Mylopharyngodon > Mylopharyngodon piceus. Next base: position 16,410,727 of record CM077440.1, on the reverse strand, counting down.
CTTGTTAGCGCGACCACCTCGCGTGCTGGAGACGCCAGTTCGAGTCCCGCACAGAGCGGGGTGAGTAGGACCAGAGGAGTTACATTGGTGCCATGACCATTATTTGGGGGGTGAGTGTAACGGAGGCCAACTAGTAAGAGCTGTGAAGGTAAACTTCACTCCCCTGATCTCAAGAAGCACACTGGTGACTAATGCTAGAGACTGCGGTCTTTAGCATCCTTGTTAGCGCGCCTGTCTCCCATGCTGGAGACCCTGGTTAAAGTCCCGCACGGAGCAGGGCGAGTAGAACCGGAGGGGTTACATTGGTGCCGTGACCCGGATGGGAGTGAGGTTTAGGGGGTGAGTATAATGGAGGCCAGCTAGTAAGAGCTGTGCAGGTAAATATCATTCCCCTGATTTTAAGAGGTGCACTAGCGACTGACGCTAGAGACTGCAGTCTTTAGCATCCTTGTTAACGCGACCACCTCGCGTGCTGGAGACGCCAGTTCGAGTCCCGCACAGAGCGGGGTGAGTAGGACCAGAGGAGTTACATTGGTGCCATGACCATTATTTAGGGGGGTGAGTGTAACGGAGGCCAACTAGTAAGAGCTGTGAAGGTAAACTTCACTCCCCTATCTCAAGAAGCACACTGGTGACTAATGCTAGAGACTGCGGTCTTTAGCATCCTTGTTAGCGCGCCTGTCTCCCATGCCGGAGACCCTGGTTAAAGTTCCGCACGGAGTGGGGCGAGTAGAACCGGAGGGGTTACATTGGTGCCGTGACCCGGATGGGAGTGAGGTTTAGGGGGTGAGTATAATGGAGGCCAGCTAGTAAGAGCTGTGCAGGTAAATATCACTCCCCTGATTTTAAGAGGTGCACTAGCGACTGACGCTAGAGACAGCAGTCTTTAGCATCCTTGTTAGTGTGACCACCTCACGTGCTGGAGACGCCAGTTCGAGTGCCGCACAGAGCGGGGTGAGTAGGACCAGAGGAGTTACATTGGTGCCATGACCATTATTTAGGGGGGTGAGTGTAACGGAGGCCAACTAGTAAGAGCTGTGAAGGTAAACTTCACTCCCCTGATTTTAAGAGGTGCACTAACAACTGACCCTAGAGAATGCAGTCTTTAACATCCTTGTTAGCGCGCCTGTCTCCCATGCTGGAGACCCTGGTTAAAGTCCCGCACGGAGCGGGGCGAGTAGAACTGGAGGGGTTACATTGGTGCCGTGACCCGGATGGGAGTGAGGTTTAGGGGGGTGAGTATAACGGAGGCAAGCTAGTAAGAGCTGTGCAGATAAACCTCACTCCCCTGATTTTAAGAGGTGCACTAGCAACTGACCCAAAAGAATGCAGTCTTTAGCATCCTTGTTAGCGCGACCACCTCGCGTGCTGGAGACGCCAGTTCGAGTCCCGCACAGAGCGGGGTGAGTAGGACCAGAGGAGTTACATTGGTGCCATGACCATTATTTAGGGGGGTGAGTGTAACGGAGGCCAACTAGTAAGAGCTGTGAAGGTAAACTTCACTCCCCTGATCTCAAGAGGCACACTGGTGACTAATGATAGAGACTGCGGTCTTTAGCATCCTTGTTAGCGCGCCTGTCTCCCATGCTGGAGACCCTGGTTAAAGTCCCGCACGGAGCCGGGCGAGTAGAACCGGAGGGGTTACATTGGTGCCGTGACCCGGATGGGAGTGAGGTTTAGGGGGGTGAGTATAACGGAGGCAAGCTAGTAAGAGCTGTGCAGATAAACCTCACTCCCCTGATTTTAAGAGGTGCACTAGCAACTGACCCTAGAGAATGCAGTCTTTAGCATCCTTGTTAGCGCGTCCACCTCCCATGCCGAAGACGTAAGTTCGAGTCCCGCACAGAGCGGGGCAAGTAGGAACGTAGGGGTTAGCACAAGCACTAAAAAAGTATTGTATAGTATGAATGTGTGTAGTATGAAGGAAATCTGGACGCACTACATTTGCCATGTTGTTATTATCATGTGACCCTACCAGCGTCAGTTGCGTCACTTCACTTTCATTCACAAATCTTCTCCTGTGGCCTCATGAGACAGTAAAGTATCCATCATATGCACACTTCAGAATCTTGCCGGAAGTAGTAGGTCCTCCGAGTACTTTTTGCCTACTCTTTTATTAGTACTGTGAATTCGGACATACTACTCTTGTCGCATACTGTTTTTTGCCTACTATATATTAGGGAAGTATACGATTTCGGATGCATCCTCTGTCTTTTATTTGTTGATACCAAATGGAGTATTGCACTACACAGATAGTACCTTTAGTAATTTAATGTTCCTCTTCTCATAAGTTTGTCCATACATCATGCTGGACACAACGTCTGGGTTTTCCTTTTCGATCTGATTCATCCAGTCTGAAATCTGTGTGGAGAGATTTATCGGGTCAATAAATGTATCAATCAATCAATGTGAATCAACAGCAGCAAGTACAGGATAATCTCACCTCATCCATGGTGTGGTACTTTGTGTAGTCATAAGATTTGTGTTCCAGTCCACCAGCCAATCTGTAATGTATTAAAATACTTTACTGACTCAAATGACAGAAAAGCAGGCTCTTTATGCATCAGTTGTAATGCTTAAAAAAAAAAAAGACTTTAGATCTTATCTATCCAAATGTCTTTGCATTCAAAGGGTATCCCATGTCCTAATGTCAGATATTTACACAGAACTATTTGCACTCAACTTTTCAAACAAAACTTAATTTTGTTGTTCTGTCTTAATTCAACCTCTGGAGACCATTAAGGCAATGCCATAACCCTAAAATCTTACCTTTCCTGGGCCACTAGAGCCAAGATCACCAAAACAGGCAATATTGAGCCCTGCATGGTTCTGTTTGTTATCCAAGCTTCTTTTCAACCTGACAGTGTGGACCTAGTACAGTCTGACAGTGACTTATAAAGCCATCCCCATCTGATTGAGATACAGTCCCAGACAACACCTCAACCGAGAGCGAAATATGCACAGATAACGGTGTTAATATTTAAACCCAAGACATTTATCCCCACCCAAAGGTACAGCATTTCGAAGCAGAATTTTAGCATCAAACTTATCTTAAATCTGGTCTAATACTGAGCTGTTATAAATCAGGGTATTGTGATACTAAATATTAGAAATTTCTACTGATTAACTGTGCAGTCAGCTCATACTTTATCTGCTGCTTATATATTTCGGAAGTTTTGTTATGTGTGACGGGTTCAAACTGTGCACTATGTCCACAAGCCATCAGCTCACGTCATCAGTAATGATATCTGAGCGATTTAACATCATATAGACAATCTGTATATATTCAGCAATCACTTATCAACAATGAGTATTTTCCTTGGGCTGGGCATCATTATAGCACTGAAGGTTATATCATTTTATTGTGATATGATATATTTTATATGACATCCTATAAACAGAAGCAGTCCAATGGTGAAAAGGTCATGAATGTTGCATTTATGACTTTTTATTTTTATGGATGCAAATGCTTAGTACATTTTTTTCAAAATTGGGGAATGTATAGATAGATAGTTGTTATTATTTTTAATATTATTATTAGAATTATTATCATAATTTTCTTTCTTTCTTGCTTGCTTTCTTTTATTTTCATTTTGAAAAGCTTGCTGCTAAATGAGGAGGTCTATGCAATGTTAAAAAGTATCATTTATACAATTTATTTTTAAATAAATCATGGTGGTACTAATATCAAGCATTGTAGTGTAAAAATAAGTGTAGTTAAATATACTGAAATATTTATATCCAAGATATACATTAAGGCATAATATATTGCAAACAATACAGGTAATTGAAACAGAGGAATAAGGAATTTTTCTAAGGAATACAACCACTAGATGGAGACAGAGGTGTGTTTAAAGCATTTTACAGAAGGTTTTTTGCCCATCTTTTTTATTTATGTCAAATAGGCGACAGTGACATTGAATAAGAAACTGCTGTATTAAACTGAATAAAAATATTAATATAATTGTATTATATAATATGTATTAAAAACAAAAAAAAACAAATAACAAATTATATCATTAAATAACAAGTGAACATATATTATGAAATCCATTATAGTTACTAATAAGGTTTCAGCAGGCAAAAAAAAAAAAAAATCTTGAGAATGAAATTAAATCAATTAGTAAAGATTTAAAAACAGAAAGTAGTAGGTGGACAGAGCAATTTAGGTCTGCTGTTGTTATTGGATGGCGTCCATTAGTTTACACAGTTAATTATGGTGCAACTTTGCAAAGAAACACTCATAAAATCCTTCTCCCTTCAGCTGATTTTGTCACTCGTAGCACATTTCAGGCCCCGTGCTGCAGTTAGAACATGATGCTTTGGGTAGGATGAGTAATAGACCACTGTTTATGAACATTAATTTAGACGGAAAACCACAAACTTTGAACATCACTTGTGTAGAGAAAAGATAAAAGCTAAAAGCACAGTGTGAGTGTGTGTTTTGGTGGATGTCTTGGCATGCAGCGTCATAATAAGTAGTTATTATTTTTTTAAATCCAAATGAGAAAATGACTGACTCTTTGGGACAGGAAATGTTTTGGTACAAGCTGTTCATGACAGTTTGCGTCCAGCTGATAATAGTTATTATTACAGTTTAATGTGTTTAGAGACCATGTACAGACTTTTCTGTCCATTACTGTCTTTCACTGAATTTGGTGGCAGGATATGTATTGTATCACTGAAATCATTGAAACGATAATAAAATGAAAGAAAATTCACAGTTAACAAAATAAAACTTTCATTTCTGCAAGTGGATCGTATTGTCAAAAGAATTTGTAATTATAAATCATGGAATATGGAGTAGTAATAACAGGTTAAAACAAACAGGTTTGTAAATTAATTATGTAATGCAATACTGCTCAGACAGTCTTTTGTTTCTTTGTTTTTGCAGTAAATGCTCTTACACAAGCTGTGCATGGGAGTTATATCATGCCTGCATGGTCATCGTAATGTGTCTGGTATGTTGGGAAAAAGATCCACATTGCTCTCAGACAAGAAACAAAGCAACCCCTGCTGTTTTACTGTGCGTGAGAGAGACGTTTCTGTTAATAAGCTTTGTTAACGAGTCTAGCTTGTTTACATAGTTCTGTGCATTGTTTACATAGTTTCCTTATACTGTTGATGTGAAAATAAAGTCAAAAGTATGGTATTACCATAAAAATGACCATGGATAAACAATTATTCCTATGATGGTAATGCCATGGTGTTTGAAGAAGTTTACAGTGTCATGGTATATCAAAGTACCATTAAATGAGACTTCAGGGCAGGGCATTGTATGCATAGTTTTCAAAAGAACTACAGGGATGTCTGTTATGTAATACAGTCAATCATTTTTTTGGCAGGGTGAATTAACATGACTTAACTGAATGAAATCACTCAACGAAAAAACTGTATGAATGTTGGAGCTACATATATTCGCTGCTGGATATCCACAGATTTGTCAATATGACAAATAACCCTGGTAAAATATCACTTGGCGTGTCCTGATTCAAACATGCACTTTATTTGTTAATGCTGTGCTGTCTGTATACATTCACTTATGTACATTTAATGTAGTCATTAGGTCATTAATTCATGTTTATAAATCAGAAAAGAAAGAAAAGTTTTTTACAAGTAACGTTTAAAGCACTCACCCAAACAAATAGCAGCAAAACAAACTAGTGGCCCATGAAAGAGAATAACAACAAGAGTTCTTCCATCATTGAGAGCCATTTGTGTAAAGAGCTTAACCTATCAACGTAAATAATGAAGAATTTATGACAGTATGGGTGCCATTAGTACAGTGTACATTTTAGGACATCCTCAGACCTCAGTCATACAGCGAAAAGGCGTCATGCCTCAGACTAAAAGGCTTCAGTCATTGGACAAACCAGCATCGCGCCTCAGACTGAAAGGCTTCAGGTCTCAGGAAAAACAACGTCAGGTGTCAGGTCTTGTAGAATTAGGCATCAGACGAAACAGCCTCAGAATAAAAGGCATAAAAGCTAATAGAAAGTTATCGGATGAAACAGAGATTTCAGACAAAAAAAAATGCCTGATGCCTTTTTGTCTGAGTCCGTTTCATCCGATGCCTTTTCGTCTGATGCCTTGACACCTGACGTCGTTTTTCCTGAGACCTGAAGCCTTTCAGTCGGAGGCGCGATGCCGGTTTGTCCAGTGACTGAATCCTTTTAGTCTGAGGCATGATGCCTTTTCGTTGTATGACTGAGGTCTGAGGATGTCCTAAAATGTACACCGTACATTAGCAATCTGGGAACTCTAAAGCCCAAAGTATAGTTCACTTTTTACACGTACGCGAGGGTCAGTGTACAGTGCGCGTAACACGAATTTCACACACGCAGGTCGCACATGCGCATTTAATTATTATTTTTATTTTTTTTTTGCAGTAATTAGTTTATCCACAAGGTGTCAATTCACAAGGTAGTCAAAGAAAAACTGCATAAACAGAACAGACCGGAACGCATGCAAGCTACAGCGACAATGGAGGCCTACATAGACGAGAGATTGTGCCAAGAGGTTAGAAAGTACCCTCATTTGTACAACTCTAGCGTGAAAGAAAACAAAGTTATTTACAAGGGTTGTTGTCGTGGCAAGAGATTGCTCAAAACTGTGCATGTGTCGAACGGCTGTGTATGCGTACGAGTCAAATGAAGTATACTTTTGCAAGGCTGTGCGTTTGACTAAAAAAACCAAGTATGCCCAGGGCTTAACAAACACAACAATTGATATTCTGTTTATTTTTTTCTCTATAGTGAGCTTAATTCTGGCATTTTGTTTTGTTTTTACTCATTGAATGTCTAAAAAATTAATAATGGAAGCCTCTCGCTTCTCAGTGCTTGTTTTGGAAAACTATTCAAAATGATAAATATCAGAATTCAAATACTTCTTGAAGCCAGTGTATATACTGTATAATATTTTCTTTATTTCCTTGATTATTACTTTTTTTTTTTTTTTTAAGCAAGATGTAATAAGAATGTCACATGTTACATTTAGAATTTTGATAACTGTAAAAATCTATGACAGGCAGAAGGTTCTAAATTCTGACTCCATTATCTTTCCCTCAGTATGTTTCCTGTGTAGAGAAGCTCTTTTATAACAACTCTAACTGCATGTCATGTTGTTGTTAACCTATGTTTATGAATATGCATATTAGTAACATAAATTTCAAATCAGAAATACTTTGCAGGCTTTTTTGCTGCCAGAAATGGAGCTCTTATCAGTCTGGTAGTTTCCAGACTGTTGATGTTTTCCCTGTCACCAAAACAGTCTGGCACATGTCAGTCAGCGTAATCCTAAAAGGGAGATAAGGGATCTTTGGAATTATGTTTACTGTATTTCACTTCCTACTGAAAAACTGTATGAAAGGAATAGTGCAGGATTTCAGGATTATGTATGAAGAATAGACCAATTCTTCTATAAAGACTAATACCAGGGGAGAGTTTCAACTTAAGGTTCTTAGTTGTTTCATTTAAGCACCAACTTTGTCTCAGAGGTTTCTTGTAAAATTCCTTAGGAGAAATAAAAATAGACACAAATGAGACAATAACTGTTGAATAAAGTCAGAGAGCTCATTTTAAATGAAACCTTTTAAAGTAACAGAAAAAATGAGCGTCTCTTTTAAAAAGGTCTTTGTTTGCTTATCAACATCTTGAGTCATAAATCTCCACAGTGATCTCAAGCCCTGAGGAACAGGCTGTTCTCTGAGTAGATGGTTTTTCATCATGGCTTGACTGGACGAATACAGCTGCTGATTGTCAGACATGAATGATCACTGAGACAGGAGAACAGTGCTGGACCCAGAGGAAACCTGTATTGCGTAGAGGTTTATCTGTCATTGCTCAGCAGATTGTGTATGGAGTTATCAGTCGTGGTTGATCTATCAACTTTGTTTCAGATGTTGCTGGCATACAGTAAAGATAAAACAAATTCCATCTGCTGGTCTTGAGATATATTTGGTGAGAAATGTTTGAGAAGTGTTTGAGATCTCTTGACTTTTCTATCTAAAACAAATATGGAAAATATTTGATTGAGAATGGAGAAATGTTGAGAAATGTTCTCTAAAAGATGCCTAATTTGTGTCATTATAAGTACTCAAGAACGGTGTTGGGGGAAAAGCATTACATGTAACTTAAGTTACCTAATCAGATTACTTTTTCAAGTAGCTAGTAAAGTAATGCATTACTTTTTCAATTTACAACAAAATATCTAAGTTATTTTATCAAACAAGTAAAGAAAGTTACTTTTTCACATTTATTGACTGACAGCTCTCCTGTCCCCATGTTGAGAGAAATAAAGCACAGAGGTGTTGAATGTGTGAACATGATGGTTATTGTAGTTCTAGACTAAATGTGAACATGCATTTACTCATCTCACTTGCACAAAAACATTCAGTATTCCTCAAAATGAATATAAACAGTGAAATGCAATCTCAGAATTGTATGCAAACCTGTAATAATAACTATATTAAATTACACAAATATACTTTATGCATTTAATCTCACTTTATTAAAGGATTAATTCACTTTCAAATGAAAATTAGCCCAAGCTTTACTCACCCTCAAGCCATCCTAGGTGTATATGACTCTCTTCTTTCTGATGAACACAATCAGAGATATATTAATAAATATCCTGACGCATCCGAGCTTTATAACGGCAGTGAACAGGGGTCACAAGTATGAGCTGAAGAAAGCACTTCCATCCACATCCATCCATCATAAACGTGTACTCCACACGACTCCAGGGGGTTAATAAAGGCCTTCTGAAGCGAAGCGATTCGTTTGTGTAAAAAAAAAAAAGAAATCCATATTTAACAAGTTATAAAAATATCTAGCTTCCGCCAGACCGCCTTCCGTATTTAACGTACGAAGAAAGTGTAAAACTCTTGCAGTTCAAAAAGCGTACGCTACGTCTTACACCTTCCCTATTCAACTTACGGAAAAAGTGTAACTGACGCAACGCCAGTTTACACTTTCTTCGTAACTTTAGATTAGAAAAAAATAATTATTTTAGATTAAATTTAGAAATAAGAGTGTTGAACTTCCATCTCCTGTATCCTATTCTTCTTTAATCCAGAATGGCAGCACAGCTGAGAGGTTTGTTTGAGCTGCGCCCTCTACTGTACAGGCGTAAATATGCATTTCCTTCAGCCTGAGGCTTATTCATTTCACTTTTGGTGTGAAAGGGCCTTAACAAACAAGCAAGCCCAGCCCAAATGAGAAAAAGTAGCGGAAATGTTACATAATATATTACTTTCCATTAAAAGTAACTAAGTAATGCAGTCTCTTGTTAGACATGGGAGAAATATGCTTTAGAAAAATTTTGGTGGCAAGCTGTTGAATCAATGCATTACATGCACATGCCTTCATATGACACTTCATATTTAGTCTACAGACTCTGTTTTGGTAAACAAAGACTCACCTCATGGTCATTTTTGTAATGTACCACCATGCGAATGATATTCCCTTAAAAACAAGTGGAATTGTGCATTGACTTTGTCTCACGTTTTCCCTAGAATTATTTAAAAAGTAGGCACACAAGAGACTGTACGTTCAATGGTTAAATGTTCTGCTGGGTAATTTTACTGCACTGAACCGCGATGATGTCACACCTTCTGGAAGTCTCGTGGCACTTCCCGCTTGTGGCTAATGGGCCGTGTCTCCTCTCCGGCTCTTTGTTTGGCCAAGGAAACAAACTGTACCTCACATAACCACATTAAACAGCAGGCTTATTTGGTCGGCCTTGTCCTGCCAGTATACAGTCTTACCCAATGTTGTCGCTGTCTGAGGTTTGACCATCGCCCTTTGACTGTACGCACACATACTGTATGCTTTAAAAAACCATGGAGAGACGGAAAGTATTTATTTTCTCTCTTGGCTCTCATCTAACAAGACCAGACTTGTTTGCACTCAGTCTGCTTATTAGGTTATGTAAGACTCACTTCCCTTAGAAAGCAGGAGTGATACACACATCACAGCACCTGTGGGCTCTATATTATGAGTGATCATAAACATTACCTTTCATCACCTTTCGCAGGCAATCCGACTGATACAGAACGATTGCGAATGTGATATTGGTTTTATACAGAGTTTAATAACAAGAGATTAATACTGATTAACTTGTATTTTAGACACAATATTGTTAGTTATTTTGTGTACGTTTGCTTCTGCAATGAAAATAGTTCCAAACAACGTTAAAAAAAAAACAAAAAAAAAACAGTAGATGCGTTCCTGAATTAATCAGTTGTTTTTGAACAAATCAGTTGATTAATCAGTGAGTCCCTCATAAAGACAGTTGTTTTGTTTATGAATGAATTAGTGTTGTTGAACAATTTGGTAGAATTAATGATTTAATGTCTCGCCAATAAAGACAGTTCCTGAGAGAATGAGTGTTTTTGAATGGAACGAATGATTCAATGACTCACTCACAAAGACAGTCACTCAATTCTTTCCTAAACAAATCTGTGTTTTTGAAAGAAATCATTGAATGAATGATTCATGAATGATTCACTAGTCCTAGAATTTTGGCCCGATCGGAACCAAACCAGTGCAGCGAGATTGTCTGGAGTCTGATAATTACTGGAGTCAGTAATGATCAAAAAAAAAGTTGACATTTTGATTCACAGTCCCTAAGGGCCGCAAAAACGTTCTAAGTGGGTTGAGCTACTTTTACTAAAATGGCTATAACTCGTGAATGGAGATATTTTCACCAAACTCAGCACACCTATGTAAGAGCTCATTTTGTGGTTGCGTGAAAAAGAATGCGGCGGCTGGCCACTTGGTGGTGCTGTAACAGAAAAAACACATGAAAACGGCTATAAAGGATTGTGTATAGCGCGATTTTTCACACACGCCACGACATTCGTACCACATGGTATAACTTGGAGATTATTTCAAAAAACAACTTTGGCGAACTAGTCCTAGGTTTTTTGCTCAACCTCGACAAAACCACTGCGGCACAATTCTCTGAACTCTCTAGGTCAATAGTTATCAAAAAATTGTTGAACTTTGGCCTTTGGATATTAATCATAATATCATAATAAACACACTGGTTTGTAGCGCAAATACTTTTACCATTTACTGCACTTTGTTATTTCTCTAGTTATTTACATATAGCAGCTAATGAATCAGAAGTCTTGCACATTTTAAAACTTCCATGCTGCAAAATAAGGTGGATATTGAGTGTATGCTTCTTCACAATAGTTAAATAGTTACATATGGCTTCTATGAATATTGCTTTATCTAAAAAATTAACAACAAAGAGCTGAGCATCTGCAAAAATTACAGCATTTTGATTCCTGATGTTAAACAAGTGCATTCAAGTGATATATGATTCTGAACAGATGTCCTATTTAATAGAAACATACAAGTTTTGGGGAAAGTTTTTGGGGTGCCACTGGATAAAAAAAAAAAAAAGGTAATTGCGACTTTTTTTTTTAATTCTAAAATTTTTTTCTCAGTATTGTGTGACGTAAACTCGCGATTGTGAGTTATAAAGTCCATATTGCAAGATATATAAACTTGCAATTCTGAGAAAAAATGTTTTTTTATCCCCCTCAGAATTGGACTTTTTAACTCGCAATTCTGAATTGCAAGAAAAAAGTCTTTTATTACTTTTTGCAATTGCGAGTTTTTATATCTTGCAATTCTGACATTATAACTCGCAATTCATAATTAAAACAAATGGGTAAAAATGGAGCAGTTTCTCAGTATTTGATCAGAACTGATTTGATTAATATTATTGCTGTTTTTATTGTGAAATAGCTCAGCCTTTACTGAGTGGAACAAACCTTACAAAAAACAGTGTGGGAATGGTAGATGGTATCAGACGGTTTTGACGGTACTGAATGAGTACTATATACATGCATTTAGTTGGTACTCCATGGTATATGTCTAAAAACCATGATGTTGCTATGGTACATGTCCAAAAATTGTATTTCAATAAAAATCATGCTGCAGTTTTTTTTCTTATTAAACCTATAGAGTCATTTACTCTGCATGGCAATGGTTCACTCCCTGGTGCCTAGCTAGTTTTTGCAGAACGTCAAATGCACATTCCAGTGCCATTTTCCCATTATACTCTTAAAGGTCACACGGAGTCCAGTGAATGCCTTGGAATTGCAAAGTTAGTAGGCTTTTGTTGCAGAGCATATTTGTATTGAGCGATAACAACATCGTATGAGAGCCAACGACATGTTGAAAATAAAGCTTGACACAGGACACAGTATTTAACATGGGCCTGTTGAGTTCAGGATCTCACCATAAATTCATCACAGTATTTTAGGAATCTAAACGTTCTGATGCTTCACACTCGCACACTTCCAAAACAAAGCCAGTCATCAACCGCACCCTGGACTCTCCTTTTAACACAGGAACTCCAGAAGGACAAAAAAGGGGAAATGCAAACAGCAGTCAGCATGCTGGCTTTTGTTGGACTCTTAACGGTGGAGTGAAAGTTTCTCTCGATTGGAGCAGAGTCATTTTTGCTCTCCTCCACATGACTCAGACTCCGTCTGTCTGTGGGAGGCGTAGACCCGGTGCTAATTAAGGTATTTCCCAGCAACCACCACTCCTGTTTTGGGAGGGAATTACTGCAGGGACTTGTTTTGCATTTTGCATGAGTGTATTGCCAAACATTTTCCATATGTGGGTGCTTAATGGTATTTCAGAGGCACTATCTTCATAAAACTGTTCAAAAACTGTGCAAAGAACTCAATATTGATAAATGTTATAGAAAAACAAAGTTGCCTGCGCTAATAGTAAATATTCATTCAAAACGAATATTCTAATAATGTCCTACTCTAACTTTAAAAAGGGCAGTTCTGATAGATTTGTTGCTCATACAATTATATAAATATAATTTTATGCAAAATGTAAATATTTCTTGTGTGTTTTTGTGGATTTTCCAATCGTTACCATCTTTTTGTCTAACTAATGGAATCTTTATGGAATCTGTTGATGAACTGCAAGAAATGGCTGATGGGCAATTATAAATAAAAATATAGCTGCGAGCAGAAATTATCAGGGTTCAAGTGTTTTACGGCATTAAGCCAATGCGTAAAAAAGTATTATGTTTTATTTAGCAAGCATGTAACCACTTAAATCATAGAAGGAAAAGACCATTTACAGCCAATACAGGCAATTTACCATAGGAAATATATGGTTTTTAAAGCTTTTAATAGTTATAGCACCACCTATAGACTGATCTCCATAAAAGTATGCATGCTTCTTTAGAATCATGTGCCACATGTGTTCACGTAATGATGCAAAGCTCTGAGTTTTCGTTTAGGCTTTTGGGTAGCCTGTTTTTTAATTAAAATAATATAACAAATGCCAGTTATCAAGCAGCATAATAGATTGTTTTTGGAAAGGTAAAATAAGAGGAAGCAAATGACACCGGAAGCCTCGAACATTTAAGTTACAAAAGGCTGTTGTATTTATTTTGCTGTTATCATGTTTGGGTTCTGGTTGGCCAAGAGTTAAAATTTCTGGGCCATTGAACCCTTAAGAAAGGAGCTTCATGCAGGGAGACTGTCCTTAAATTGTTGTGCTGTAAGTGCTTGTTTCCACGATTAGATGAATTACAGCCGAGCATGTGTTTGGTACAGATTGTTTTCATGTTTTTGGCTAGAAGAGATTCAGATGTCTAAACCTTACTTTCAAGCATTTTGTGTGGTCCGTAAGTTAACATTTGCTTATTTCAAATTAGTCATGTATGAAGACTGGCTGTTTATCAGAGAAAATGTGCTGTAAACAAGGTTAACTTCAGGGAGCAAGCGTTTCATTTTCACTGAAGTCTTCAGTGATCTTGCGTTTAGTCTAAAGTTTGCTATCCTTTGAATTTTGTTCTCCAGATAAACACACTGAAGTTTTTAGGATCAAGCCTTAAACAAGCTGATGATCTCATTTGTAAATAGTCTGGAAGCTGAAATACTAGGGCGTCCACAACACAAATGTACAGCTGTTGGGTTACGTCACCTACAGATAGAAATGACATCTGAAACAAATTGTCCTGATAAATGATGAAAAGCTGAGCTTGCTCAGCTGTGAACAATTTCCTCGGCTCTTTTGGCTTGTCTCACTGGATGTAATAAAACATTCATTTCCAGTTAATGCAGTAAGATTTCTGGGTAATCATACTCTTTCTGAATGCAACCATTAAAGCTTTATTTTTGGCAGCCCTTATGTGATTTGATTTGCAACATTTATGCTTAAAACATGCTTTTGTGATTGGCCATACAAATCAACTTTTGTCGCTTTAGATGACAAGCACTAATACAGCTTCAACTAGAGGATCGCAGAAAAGATTATTAGCAGAGCGTTCATTAACTTGCCTTTGGTTGGATGTGATGACTCAGGACATTTTTGCTCTTGGCTAGCAGAGAAAACACAGACAGCTTTGCCCATTTTAGGCATGTCTCTTTCACCCCAACCTCTGTGTGTGTGTCTGTACATTTGGAGAACAGAGAACGCTATTAGTACCTGCGGATGGTCGGGTCATACTATCATCACTCACTAAATCAACATCGCATGGGTATGAAACTGTGGCCTGGTCTGGGCAAAATGACCTGAATGTTGCCAAATAAAGAGAGACCACAGTCATCAGGAAGGACAGCAAGAGTAGACGGTGTTAACTAACAAAGAATTGTTTGGCGAGTAGATTTCATCATCTATGATACTTATAAGATATAATGATGAAATCTAAGTTGTATATTACAATTTAAAATGAGGGCGTATAAAGGACTATTTGAAAAATGTGTGTGGGGGGGCTTGAATGCATGACTCAAAAAAAAAATTATTGAGGGGACAAACTTAGACCTTTCTATAATTTATAATGGTTGTTACGCCCCTGAAAATGATTATATTTAGATATTGTTAATTACTGTGTTTATATATAACAATACAGTGGCCGTGAAAAGTATTTAGACACATGCACCATATGTAAAACTGAAAGCATTGGATACAAAAAAAGAAAATCAAACCAACTGGCATTTGCAAACAAATGATGCTTTCCTCTTTTCTCTCTCTATCATTTGAGCCATTTTTGCAATGACTTTTAACCCAGAGTTCTCATAGTGATAGTGGATGCACAGAATGAAGTCAGTTCTCCATTACCCTCACTGACTATATTAATGCATTTCACAACCACAGAGTGTTCAAAAATGTTTGGTATGGTATATCTGTTGTACAATCATTTAACACCTAAAAAACTTATTTTTGTGATATTGGAAAAGTGTTTGTGCTAATGCTCTTTAAATTAAATGCCACTTGCTTGGATGTTTTAAAATGATATTCATACATTTAAGGGGCCGTTTACATGACACCGTTTTAAACTAAAAAAGTAAACGTTTTTATGACGTTTGGCTAGGGGTGTAACGGTACATGTATTCATCCCGAAACGTCACGGTACGGACGTCATGGTTCGGTGCGTGCAGTCAGACGATGAATATAGTCAGTCACAGGCGATCCACACTCCAATCCAGAAGGGGACGCACGCAGTAATGCAATGCTGTTTGCTAACCGCTACAACAGGAAAAAGTGCAGAAGAAGATAAACAGATGATCTATGCATAGATATGTTTATGTTTTATCTCTTATCCAGTGTTTCAACTGCAAAAAGACATCAGTAAAACAGCTTGAGAATAATATCTCACACAGCATTACATTTACCTCAGGCAAGTCATTTAGTGTCCACAGCATGTTAGTTCATTAGAGGAATGAACTCTAGAGAGGAGCATTTCACTAAATACATGCACTGTATTAGAAAAAACGTGAATTTGTGAAAACGGTGACGTCATGCGCATACGTAGTGTTTCTTGACAAAGTGACATCGCCAACTACTGGCCTGGCAGCAGAATACAGGGTTTTTAGTCATTTACAAGGATCTGTGTGAATGGGGATCGCTTTGACAATGGTGTCGCAAAAAATGCAAAGGAAAAACTTTTCTGTTTTTAATACATCATTGTCATGTAAACATACCGTAAGTGTGGTTAAGGTGTCTAAATATCTTTTTGGGTCACTATATATAGCTAAATATATCATACACATAAAATGTTATTATTAATGTATGTAACAGGCAGTGTGCCAGTCGTAAACTTTATTTTTTCTAAAATTTGTCTGGTAAGAAATATTGACTCAGAATTGTAAATGCTTTGTAAATAATTTGGGGGAAATATATCTTTATTGTATTGTCAGACAGTGGTTCTCATCTGGTTTAGTACCAAACTTGATTATCATAAAAAAGTAGGGATACACCGATATGAAATTTTGTCCAATACCGATAACCGATAATTCTTTATATTTGAACGCTGATAACCGATAACCGATATATTGGCTGATAAATCCAAATCTAAATTTTTATACAATTTTTGAGTCTGATTACAAAAAAAAAAAAAAAGTCTCACCATTAAAAGTCATGCCACAAGCACACAATTGTAATGTTTTCATTATAATCTTATGTAGCCTATATGACAGACTTTACTTAACTGTATTTTCCTTTTTGAAGTGATTTCAGTCATATTTCAAGCAATTCAAAACCATAATGGCAGACAGTGCACTTCTGAAGTGTCTCAGCTGAAGGAAATAATCCATTATTTATCTGTTTTAATATATCGGCCAAATTTTCTTATCAGGCCGATAATGATAACATTAAAAATAAACATATATTGGCCGATACCTATATGGTGGCCGATATATCGTGCATCCCTATAAAAAAGTAAACAAAAATGTCTTTAAAATCAAACATAAAATGTATTCATATTACCATCAACTGCACAGGCCAAACTATATGCAAAAGTAGT
The DNA here is from genome assembly GCA_039654765.1 of Mylopharyngodon piceus. NCBI lineage: Eukaryota > Metazoa > Chordata > Actinopteri > Cypriniformes > Xenocyprididae > Mylopharyngodon > Mylopharyngodon piceus. The sequence goes on along the minus strand of CM077440.1, from coordinate 16,393,930 downwards.
GTTTATTTTATTAATGTCTCTTGAATTTTGCTGTTTCATGTTGTTGTCAGCCAGTAATTCATCTCACAAAGCACATTGTAGTCAACAGAAACCAAAGATGTTTTCCATATTCGCATGTGCCTAATTTTACTAGGTGCTAGAGACAGATGAATCTAGATACAGATGATAAAGATGCACAGCCTTTGACGTCAATGACAAAAGATAAGGGAAATGTTTTCTCCTCCCTTTTAAAAGATGATATGCCTATTCATTTTTCCATCCTAACTATGCACAGTTATATAGTTGCACTTTATAATTTGCATTTAGATAATCTCTGCTGTATGTGGCCCATTTTTGGTCTACATCCCACCTATTATAAGTAGCATTTTCACTAGTGTCTGATTTTAAGACAATGTGGTTAAGAGAGATTGTATTTCTATGCAAACATAAAGTGTATTTCTCTGCACTGGGTTCAGTAGAGAACAAAACTTCTGTAGAACCACAGTGTCATTCAGACATTTTAGTGGTCGCATGAGATGTAAAAAAAGAAACCAGTCAGACACCTTAGCAAACAGCACCTCTCGGGTCTTGTAGAGGCAGCCGTTTCATTACTTCTCTCACCCTGTACCTGCAGTGTGTGTGTGTTCAAGTCCCACCCTGTCCTGCCAGTTTCCAGACACTGTTTAGACTTCACTAAGGTGTGCTGACTGAAATTTGAAGTCTTGCAATCACCTTACAATGGAAATGACCCCTCACCCCCGGTCCCAGAATTTTCGGTGTGCATAGATGATAGTGTGATGCATGACTTTAGTATAAACCTACTCTGCCAGGCTAATAAGGTTTCCATAATAGGTCAAGAATCATTTGAGAAACACTTAGTTTGCACTAACCAGATACAGTCTTACCAGCAGTGGTGAGCATTAGTGTTAATTTTGGCAGCCATTTTTTATTTAGTCTTAGTCTTTATCTTTAGACGAAAATGCTCCTTAGTCTTAGTCACATTTTAGTCATTTTAGTCTTTCATATTTTAGTCTAGTTTTAGTCGACGAAAAGTCATCACATTTTTGTCAAGTCTTAGTCATTACTTTTAGTCAAACTGCAGTTACCAACATTAATTCTGATAGCTATTTTATATGTAGTCTTTAGACAAAATAGTCATTATAATTTTTCTCTTTAGACCAACTCATTTAAGCTTATGAAAAATTTTAATCACGGTAATGGACTGTATTGACATTGCACTCTTAGCAGTAGCACTTGTGCAATTCTACATATCCCCATTTAGTATTTAAATTTTTTTTTTAAAAAATTCAATAAATACAATGATGATAAAAACGAAGTGATACTTTTAAATATTACATTATAGTGAATCATCGAATCATTCATTCTTTCAGTATCAAAGCAAGCAGCTGTATTCATGAATGGGTCATTGAATCATTGACGATTCGTTCAAAGACAGATTTGTTCACGAAACAGCTTGTGTGCTGCTCTGCTGTGGCTTTCGTTGCAAAATAGAGCAAAAATACTGACAATACTGTTTAAAATGTACATCACTTAATATTACCCTTTTGTTTGTTGAACTGTTGTATAAAATCAATATTCGGGATATTATATATTATATTATATTCGGGCAATATTCTTGCTGGTATAATATGATCAACATTAAAAACAGTAACTCACAGAAGGGTTTGTTTTTGTATCGAAGAGAGTTTTAATCTTAAATCTACATGCAGTCTGTGTCTATATTTGTTCTTCATGCTAGTAGTGCTAAATCCCCACTTTTACAAAGGTAACGTTATATTGTCGAGAACAGCACTAATGTAGCGCGATGCTGGCTTGTGTGGATGCAGTCAGTTTTGACCGCGAAAGATGAGGTAATTTGATTGAATGTCGTGTATTTACGACATTTTACCTGCAAGAAATACATTTTCATTTTTCATGTTATTTTAAGGTGGAGTAGAATAAAATGAACGGCAAAACTCAGCACTTTTCGCGTACGTCAGTTTGAGAACCACTGCTGGATATCAGCCTGCACTTTGGTCCCAGATTTAGTCAGTAAACGAGCAGCGCAATATAGACCGACTGAATGACACTCAATTAAGCAGAAAATCTCAAATGAAGATCGCTTAAATTATGGAAATCTGGCAACCGTAAGCGTGACCGCTCGTAAAGACCGTCTGTAATGTTTTGTCTCCTTTATTCGACAAAAACAAAAAGTGATTTCAAAAGAGTGATTTAGGTAAAGTTTTTAGTCTTTTAGCCACATTTCAGTCTCGTCTTTTTTCGTCAACTATATTGCATGTGTTGTGTTAGTCACGTTATCGTTAAATGACATTGGTGTCGTCTCTCATCGTCTCGTCTTAGTTATAGAAAAAAAGATTGTCAACGAACATTTTTCGTCATAGTTTTCGTTAACGAAATTAACACTGGTGAGCATGAGAAAAAAATTAACAGTTCAGATGTTTTATTTGAGGCATGAAAAAGTGTATATATATATATATATATATATATATATATGTCACCAGAACACAGTGAGTGTTGAATGAGCTTTGTTCTCAACATACTGTGCTACCATGGTATAATGATGGTATTGAATTGAAAAATGATGGCACTGGATTACATTTACATCTATCCATTTCGCAGTCACTGTTTTCAAAAGTGATTTACAAATGCTTGAAAATAATACAAGCAGAAGCCATTAATATCCGAGTGCTGCTGGGATGATGTTTTTTTTGTAGGCCAACCCAGAGCATCACCCTGTTTTCCTTGATAAAGAGCCAATAGAAGCCATTGGCTTTTGTATTATTGCAGAAATTAAGCTCTGTGACCAACAAAAGTTTATGACTCATACATAATTTGTTCATCAAGATAATCTTCACAAATAATTTCATGCCTAAACACAATCGCCAGAAGAACAAATCTAAAGTTAGGCTTTAAAGAACTACACCACTGTCGCATGACTTCAACATATCCACCACTAAGCTTCCGATAACTCTGTGAAACTTTATTTAAATCTACAATTGTAAAGTTTGAGCTAGAATAGTTTGATTATAAACCCAATAAGGCTGTGAAAGTTTACCTGATGGCGTGATGATGTTTAAAGTCTTTGACAACCTCAATAGTCCTATTTAGCCACTTGTTAGCAGCCGTCTTTTTTTCAAGACACGTAAAAGTCACAAGTGTGGCATTACTGATTTATTTTATGTTGTAGAATAAAATGTAAAAATATCTTGAGCTTGTGTTAACCATTGACCAAAGGAGCATAAACAAGAGATAAAAGCATTGCTTATGCATGTTGTAGTCTTTGAAAAAACATGATTTTCTCAGCTTTTTGTTCAAAATGTTGCATTTTTATGAAAATTACCCACATTCAAGTGTTCAAGAATTCATGAAGCTAGAATAAAACCTTTTTTTTTTTTTTTTTTTTTAAATCAGAGGCTCTGTTCTTTCTTTTGATATATTGCATGTTCAGATATTCATTAAACAAAATATTCTAGAAAATTATCAAAAAATGCTGGCTGTGTCTGGGAACTTTTAAAAAAAGTTGGCAGGGAAAGAGTTAAAAAAAAGCCCATTGACTTAAGGGGAATGAAACCGGAAGAGCAAAAAATACATTTTTGTGAGTTTTGTGATTTATATCATTTGTTAAATAATAGTGATTTAGCCTATTTTCAGTGCATACACTTCAAATGGCATATTTGTAAGTCTTAATGAGCTCTATAGAAAATCAAACCATTATTTATCTTTGTTGTAATGACAGTTGTTGATTAATTGAACTGGGTGTTTATTGGTGAACTTTCAGATGACCTAAGAAAGGCTACATTATTTCTCCCAGACATCATAACACAAGAAACAAGAGACATCATAAAAACCAACTGTCTGCAGAGACAAGAGCGGTCTGGAGGTCAAGAGCGTTGCCGACACTGTTGAGTGACTGAACAACCGTCACCATTCACACACCGTCAACAGACACACACTCATGTCTACCTGAGCACCAATGCTGAGTCAGTGAGTTTCCCTGAGGATAACATGGTCTCGCCACCACCAGGCTTGGCCGTCCGTTCACCATAGAGTGTCCCGGCAAACAGGAACTGGTTCAGTGGAGCATCATGTTTATGTGGAATCCAGCACGCTGTCAAAGCTCCGTCAGCCCAACATGAGCTGGATGAGGCGAAGTGACTTTCTGTGAGATTAGTATGGAGAAACCAGAATTCTGTGGGTGAATGTAAAACAATTTTCACGTGAAGGTGAAGAGTGAGGAAGAGAGAAAGAATAAGTGGTGGACAGGAAGAAGAGGACTAGACAAGTTAGTCAAGACAAACTTTGGTTTCAAGAGCAAAAACCTTCTCTGGAAGTAAAGAAAGTTAAAAAATTACCTCACTTGACTGCATTTTATAACTGCAAGCAGAAGATCATTCATCCTTATTACACAATGTGAAATTAAGTCATTAAGTTTGACTTTTTAATCAATTTGCCATCATGGGAATAACTCAGAAATGCTATTTCTAGTCATACAAATAAAGATTCTTTCTGCCATCTATTTTAATGGAGAAAGACCAAAATACCCATAACTCAGACGATCTGAGTGTTTTCTTTTCTCCTATTCATTTTTGACTGGACAAAGTCAGAACTGAATAAGAGAGACCATTAAAATATATACTGCAAAAAGAGAATCTACAAAAAGACAGATTATCCTGGGTGAATAGTGTATTTTTGATATATGGAAGAAGTTGTTTTTGTCCTTTATATATAATTGCAGTAACATCTGGCATTTGAACAGTAATTTAGCCCATCTATGTGACTCAATGGTTTCTGGCTAAACATTGTGTTTGTCTACAGAGACTCCATGGAAACATATCTATTACGTTTAAAAGAAATCTGGTACAAACATCCCCTAAAAGGGTTGACAGTGTCTCGCAGGCTTTATCCCTCTGACCGTAAATGTACTCCCACCTGGTCCTGGCAGGACATGAGATGAAAATATCTCAACCACAATGTACCACAAATGAGAAGTGATGACATAGAACATTGATATCACTTTTATATAACCGATTCATATTATGGAAGTGAAGGTTCTCAAGTGTAGTTCGCAGTGTAAAGTGCAGAAACTATAAGGGCCTTGTCCCAAATGGCACACATCATATGCATTTACGGTCTTGTGGACTTACACTGGCTGCTGCTTGCGCATGTCTGTTAAGTCCATGACCGTAGGGTGTCCCATTTGTCATTTTAGGTTTCAGAAGGATGCTCGCGAGCGCCCCCTTATGGGCCCTCGATGCGCTCTTTTGCTGAGCCTGCACTGAAGCGAACTCCGCAGCAGACTTCTTCCCGACAGTCAAAGCAGTGTTACGTCATGAAAGTGCGGATGCGTATGAAGATCGTGAGTGTTTTGGGTGCCATTTGGGACAGGGCCAAGAAAGCCATATTTAGGGTGATATACCTGAAATCACTGCACTGCTGTTTGAGCATTTTAAACAGCGGAGAGAGAGCAATTTAAGCTCTATCGAAATTTGTCTCCTGCTGTTTGCATAAAACAAAGTCAACTCATTCTTCGATTTGCATACAATTATGAAATTACAATGAACGAGATGTTGTTTGAGTTTAAGGGTTAGTTCACCCAAAAATTATAATTCTGTCATCAATTACTAACCCTCATGTTGTTCTGAACCCATAAGGATTTCGTTAAAGGTAGGGTAGGCCTTTTTTTTTTTTTTTTTTTAAAACACTTTTTGTTATATTGGTTAAAACTCTCTTCACATCCTGATAGCAATCAATAATTGGTCTAAATATGAAAAAATGTACATAAATCTTCTGCGTATAGGACCAAAAAATATTCATCCAATCACTGCATTTGGTCCGAATGCTATGATACAATGTCCTACCTGCCTGTAGGCATATGTATTTCCATACCTCCGCGCACCCTGCTCGCACAGACATCACACGTCATCAGCTCATTTTGTAAGGCTATTCAGAGTTGTAGACAGACGTCAGTCACCGAGTGCCACAAACAAACAGCAGCCATCTTTAACAGTACTCGGAGCTGTTCACATACTCAGACTCGGATTTATGCGTTTCTTTATCAACACTATCAATGCCAAAATGAATCTGCAGCAGTCAGGTGGTACAAGTAAGACCTCTGTAAGTTGTTTATGTTCATAATTATTGTAATGTAATGTGCTTCGAGACATAAGGTAATTTAACACCATCTCTCAACTCATGATTGTTTGCAGACTCTGCTGTGTGCGTTCATGTGATTTGAAGGAGGCGTGGCTTTGGAGACGCTCTGAAGGGAGGGTTGGATCTTATGCTTTCAAAGCTAGCTTGCTATTGCTAGCCTCTCTGAAATTGCCTACCCTACCTTTAATCTTTGGAACACAAATGAGGATATTTTTAATGTAATCTGAGGGATCAAGGAAGTATGTCAAGCAAGTACAGTTAAGCCTCTGTTTACCATATTTGAGTGCTCTATGTACTGTATGTTCGCTGATCAATGTTTATATGTGAATAAAAGCCTAAATTAAATCTTTTCATCATTTGAAGTGATCGTGTCTCTTAAACCACTCGATTCATATGGGTTCATTTTTACGATCTCTTTATGAACATTTTTGGTGAATAGACATTCAATGGAAAAATCTCAGATTTTTTTAAAAACTATCTTAATTTATGTTTTGAAGGTGAACAAAAGTCTTAGTTTTGAACGATATGAGAGTAATTGATGACAATTTTTTGGGAGAACTGCCCCTTTAAAAATGAGGATAATCTAATAGTCATTTCTAATCGAATTGCATACAGTGATGTCAGAATTTTGCATGATAAATGATAGTTATTCTGCTCTTTTGTATATTTTCTCATATCATATTTAGCCAGTCAGGCGTTCACACAGAATCTACATTCACAGAACTCTAGAAACAACAGAGACTCCTCCAGTGATTTAATGGTCGATGAATGTGTGACTCTGCCCAGGTGAGTGGATCTCTGATCCTTCCTTCCTGAAAGAACATGGAAAACCACTCCACCTCGCAGACATATGTGGGCGTCGGACAAGATTCCAAAGTCTCCTCACAATGCCGGGTCTGGCTCAAAGCTCAAGCTGACCAAACACTTCAGTCCTGGACATTCTGCCTGCATGTTTATTGAAAAGCCCTTACTTAGATACATGAAATAATTCGTCTACAAGGAAATTTGTAGAATAGCTATTTGTTTTATGGTATCTTATTATTGTTGCACTTCTCAAAACTTCTCACAACTGTTTCCAAATAAATTTTATTTGTCATACATTCTTGCTTTCTTTCTTGTCTTGAATAGCACAGCCATCAGCATAATGGCTAGTCCACTTTCCAGCTTATTCTGAATCAACAACTTAGACAAGAAGTCACACTGTTCAAAAGTTTGGGGTCGGTAAGATGTATTAATCAGTAATATTGTGAATATATTATTACAATTTAAAATAACTTTTTTCTATTTTAATATATTTTAAAATGTAATTTATTCATGTGATGCAAAGTTGAATTTTCTGCATCATTACTCCAGTCTTCAGTGTCACATGATCCTTCAGAAATCATTCTAAAATGCTGATTTCGAGGTAATATTAATGTAGAAAACAGTTGTGTTGCTTAATATATGTTTTCATGGAAACCATGATGCAATTTTTTTTTCAGGATTATTTGATGAACAGAAAGTTCAAAAGAAAAGAATTTATTTGAAATAGAAATCTTCTGTGACATTATAAGAGTCTTTACTGTAACATTTGATCAATTTAAAGGTACACTATGTAACTTTTTTCTTCAAAATTAACAAAATTTAAATGAGTCAATACATCATCGATCTTTCTTACAAAACGTGTTTTTGTCTTACCCTAATTCACTATGGTAAGCGCACTATCTTTTTTTAGTTATGAGAAAAAACTACATTCTTCCGCACGGTCACACAGAGCCGAAGCACAACCAAAACAATGTTCTTCTGCAAAAATGCAAGCAGTTTTTTTTAACAGCTAAAGGGCCAAAAGTTAGATAGTGTACCTTTAATGAGTCCTTGCTGAATAAAAGTATTAATTTCTTAAAAAAAAAAAAAAAAAATCTTATATGCTGTTAAGTGGTGGGCAAATTGACAAAAGAACCTACAACTAAGATGAACATCTATACAAATTACCATCACCTCCATAACTCTTTGACAGTGTTAAAATATGTAAATCCATGGCTGACAAAAGGGGGCAATAGCACCAGTACAACAGTAAACTCTGGGTGTGTGGGAGGAGATATTTCATCATGGAACTGAGAGTTCTTGGGTTTGTGCATTGCATTGACCATTACTTACATCATACTTAAGTACTCATACTTCTGTTGCCAACAAAACATGAAAAATGTGGTGAACAAAGCTGTTAAGTGTTGAGCATTTTTCAGATGGCTTGGCAAATTCAACTAAGAAATACTTGTTATCTGTAATATGTCATTTGGGAATGCTTTAACTGAGAAATAATTTAAACAAACAGTTAATAACACTCAGAAGATAAATTCAAATAATGGTCAAGGAGGGATGGTCCATCTCACATTTGACAGACTGATTCAGTCACTTACTGCAGAAAACTGCAAAACTACAACCAATTACAATAATATTCATGAATTTTCTCTCAGGCAAGGTGAAAGAGTAATTTGAGGGCAAGAGAAGCATATAGCACGACTGGGAGTCTTGGAGAATGTCAGGTCATTTATCAGCAAGGTGTTCTGGGTTATATCTGTGACTGTGCACTTACATAATTGTTAAGGCCCGTTCACACCAAGAACAATAACTATAGATAACCATAGCGATAACTATATTAGTGTCCACACCAAAGAACGATAACGCTCTGTTTATTATAAGCACGCACTGAGTTTTGTCGTCTGCAGCTTTAAATGCTTGAGCTCTTTAAAGGGGACATATCATGAAAATCTGACGTTTTCCGTGTTTAAGTGCTATAATCTGGTCCCCGGTGCATCTACCAACCCAGAAAATGTGAAAAAGAACAACCCAGTAACTTGTTTTGGCAAGCCTTTCTTTGCAAGCATGTGAAAAAATGAGCCGGTCAGATTTCGCTCACCTTGTGACGTAGGAAGGGGATCCGTTTCCACCCACAGCGCCGCCATTTTGTTTTTGCAAGCGAAAACGGTGTACCAGTTCTAAGGCCATGGCAAAAGTTTGAGTAAAGCATGCTAACTGTTCTGTCGTTGGCTGCACAGACGAGCACAGAACACTATTTAGAGTCTCCTTAGCTTTGATAGCTTGCAAGTTGACCCTGGCAAGCTCGACTGCTAAAAAAGGAGCGTTTCTGTCCGTGCGTTATTTTGGAAAAAATATTACACCATTCACAGCATTTGTTAGCAATCATTAACGTACACCTGGTGCATATGGCTCTGTTTGGCAAACAGGTACGCTATGTATAGTGGCCGCCTATACAGGTTTTGCACAAAAGATTGACATGAAGGTACATGCTAGTCGATGAGTTGAATCAACTCCACAGCAACTACATAAATGTATCCACTAACCATTTAGAAACGTCCAGGTGCATTATAAAAGTTGTAAAAGGTGTCCGACTCCGGTTTGACAAATGAAAGGCACCATTACTGACAATCGTCGTTTTGGCTGCGTGAGAATCTCTAGCTTTGTTGTTGTTGAGCAACCGAAGCGCGAGCTGTTAAAGCTCCGCCCTCTTCTGGAAAGCTTGCAGAGAGCAGCAGCTCATTTGCATTTAAAGGGACACATAAAAACGGCATGTATTTGCTCAAACCCAAATAGGGGCAACTTTGACAAGATATAATAAATGATCTTTGGGGTATTTTGAGCTGAAACTTCACAGACACATTCTGGGGACACCAGAGACTTATTGTACATCTTGTGAAAAAGGTCTGGATTCTGATTGGCTGTCAACGTTTTTATTGTTCATCAGTTGTAAAAAGTAAAGACCTGTTGGCACCAAGAATGATAACTATAAAGATAACGATAATGATATAGTTCTAAACATCGTTATCATTATTAAAAAATAGCAGATTTCACAAGTTCACACCACAGCTATGACGATAACGGCACAGAGAAACTATATCGTTGGAATTACTTTCAGAACGATTTTATCCAGCTGATGAACAATAAAAACATTGACAGCCAATCAGAATACATCCTGCAATAACGAGCTCGAGCATTTAAAGTGACAGACAAGAACGCGCTTAGAAAAAACAGAACAATATCATCAGCACAGTATTTTTCAAAGTGCTTTGACTATTTTGGATCTTATATTTTTGTTTTATCCACAACCGTGAAAACCCCAGACTGTACAGGGTTAGATTTTGAACTCTATATGAACGCTATGAGTTGAACATTAATTCTAAATTGTGACATCTACACATGGAATGGGAGGCAAATTGCTTAGTGAACAAAATATCTTGTTGGACTTGACGAAACAGCAGGCTTGTAAACCTTTGGAGAACGTTGGGCGGCCCTGTCAGTGAAGTCCTGTTTTGCATCAGTTTAGAGGGGAAAAGTTCAGCAAAGTGTTACGGAGTAAATGTACTGCACACACCAATCACACTGACTTTATATTAAACTAACTCTGCACAGATCCACGCTGTTATGCAACTATATACTGGAGCAAGGCTTTCTCAATGACATTTTGTTTAAATAGCGAATCCTCTGTTGATTCTTTAGCATATACATTAAAAATTTGCAGTGGAAAAAAACAGCTGGAGGCAAAAACTTGTAGAGGCCGTATCTCTGTCTTGATGAGCTCAGCTGTCTGTCGTTGAGTCACTGCCTGTTATGTCAATTCACTTCTGAATCATGAGGTTTTTGAACTTGTCAAATGGTCAACGTGCCTTTGCTCCGTGCCTGCGGTGTTTGTGCGAGTGCTTGTTTGCTTCTGATTCAGACGGTCCCTTACAACACTGCTTTACTGTAACTGGATATGGGGTGTGAGACAACTTCATACACAGAAGACCTTGTGAGTATGCACCATACACTGAACAAAAAAAAAATGGTGTAGAAACAGTTTTCACTCAGAAATTGCTAGTAAATTTCACACAGAAGTAACACATTGAATTGAATGTTAATATTACGTGGAATGCTTGAAATATTATAATGTAGAATGCTGTGGAATGCTTGATTCTGATTGGTCAATTGCGCATGAAGTATTTTGCATTTTTTTCTCATTTAACGTAGCTTTTTTCCATTACAAATTATATTAGCTTACAATTTTAGTGAACAGTTGAACTGAAAAATATTTTAGTTTATGAATGTCTTAGTACTTGGTTTGTCCTTTTAGGACAGCAGCACTCAAGATTTCATGGACTTTATAATGATTATAAGGATTATTCCTAAAAATTCTTCTGATGTGTTTCACAGATGTGAAAAGGAAAGAGTTGGATGACAAAACTGAACAAACTTGCAGCAGCAGACCACTAGCATTGAGAGTTTTATAATGAGTCGCATGCCTAGACATGGACACCACTGGACATCAGTTCCTGTAAATGAACGTTTGAAGGCCTCATAATACTAATTCATTTTTTTTTTTTTTTGTAGCCAGCAGCTATTTCCCTTTCTACTCAGTAACTTCCAGAATCGCCTAGGCTAGACGAAAACATGCATCAGCAATATCACATATTTTCCACCCATAAAAAAAAAACCAAAAAACTCAAGGCATGATGGGTAAGCAGTATGCCCAGAATTGCTCTGCTCTCTTTTCTCTTTATTCAGCATGGAGGATAAATCTAAGGGAAAAGATAGCACATTTGTTACATGTGTATTTTAAAGAGTACACCAAAGACAAATGAAATACTCTTGAAATGAATGAAATACGGTATGAAATGAATTTTGTTATTTGATTGTAATCCAAAATAGATAGATAGGCCTACACTGATTTTTTATAAATACACATTTATAAAGATATATAGATAATCTAAAATATTTCTAATTTTAATATAACTTGCTCAACTCTGAATAATTGTGAACTCTAGATGACAGTACCTGCGGGTTTATGGCTGCGCAGGTGATGCTTGTGTCGTGCCAGATTTCCCGACATTTACGCACGCAGAGACTGGAGAGGGTGAGAGATCCCTCCCCTCAAGCCCCTAAACACACATACTCTCACTCTCTCTCTCTCTCTCTCTCTCTCTCTCTCTCTCTCTCTCTCTCTCTCTCCACACTGGGCTGGATAAAATCCCCCTTTAAAAGCGCACTCGTCCCACATCAGCTGGACGGCGGAGGTTCAGTACAGTCAGGGGAAGGCAGCTGAAAAACAAACGTGCGCAAAGATAATCAGCCTCCGCGAACCTTTCCGCGCCTTCCTCTTCAGTGCGCAACAGAAAATACTGCACATTGACACACACACACACACACACAAAATATTGTTCTCCTTAACGGGTGAAAATGACCCGTATCTCAGTAAAGAAGCTTCTGCTCCTGCTGTGCATCGGGGGATCTGTCCACTGTATGCCAAAATCTGCAGGGAAAAGTAAAAGACATACGCAGAAACAAACCAATCTGGACACGGTCTACGAGGAAGCCAGGAGTTTAGCCATCCATGAAAGTAAGTTCATCTTATTTATTTGAAGAAGAAAAAAATTATCTGATCTAACAAACTTTCCAGGGCATATCATAAATCAGACCACTGTACAAGAAAAAAGTTGACTACATAGGTGTTGTATATAGGAATATATACGCTAATTTTGTCTTTTTAACTTTAGATGGATGCAACGACAATGGTCGGTTTTATAGGATGAACGATAACTGGGAGCGCCCGTACATGGACAGCACTCTCATCTGCACTTGTGAGGGGGCTTCAGGGGTCAAGTGTAAATCCAAACCTGCAGGTGACAGTTTTTATGATTAAAACTCTTTCATTCTGAACTTTGATACATTAAGGTTACGTTTTTTTCCTAATGCTTTTCTGTGACTGCGCAATTACGCACGGCGCTGAACTGACTGTGTTTAATAGGCTATGAAGCTTTATTTAAGTAATAAATTTGTAGTATTTTGTAAATCAAGTTATATGTCGTTTATATGCTAATTTTTGGCACCTGTAGCTGAGGAGACGTGCTATGACAAATTCAATGCGCGCTCCTACCGAGTCGGAGAGACCTACGAGCGACCGAAGGATAGCATGATATGGGACTGTACCTGCATTGGGTCCGGCAAAGGCAAAATTAGCTGCACCATCGCAAGTAAGTCGAATAAAATAAAATAAAAGTATGAATTGTACATTTAAAAAATGCTCACATTAAAGTGTTTCTTTTTTCTCGTTATTCTACTAAACTGATCAGTTTTTTTTTCTGTACAGATCGCTGCCATGAAGGAGGTAATTCATACAGAATCGGGGACACCTGGACACGACCCCACGACACTGGAGACTACATGCTTGAATGTGTGTGTCTTGGCAATGGAAAGGGAGAGTGGACCTGCAAACCCGTTGGTGAGACAGTGTTTACCAGTGCATTTGTCTTTGCAAACAGTTTGCAGACTAATTACTATTCCTGTAATTCTGGATAAATATTTAAGTTGTTTGCAAACAGCTGTAAAGAAGGGATTAAGGCATGACTATTTTGAAAATCATTTTAAAATGTCACTTAATTTAATTTTTATTTCTTTGAAAGCTTATGCATGTATTTTTATTCATTTATTTAAGGTTATGTATAGGCAATGACTTGTGGATTTAGTTATTATTTGTTTGTTAGTTGCTTTGTTTATTTGTTGCTTGGTTGATTATGACTGCTTTCGGAAATTTGGCATGCTAGCATGCCACACCCGAGTGGTAAGAACAAGATGCTAAATTTACTGTATCTTCACAGCGGAGCGTTGCTATGATGACTCACAGGGATCTTCATATGTGGTTGGTCAGACATGGCAAAAACCCTATCAAGGATGGATGATAGTGGACTGCACCTGTTTGGGGGAGGGCAACGGACGCATCACCTGCACATCCAGAAGTAAGAGTCTGCTTTCAGCATTGCATGTGTAACCGGTCCTACTCTTAGCAGGACTCGAACCGGCGTCTCCAGCATGGGAGGCAGGCGCGCTAACAAGGACGCTAAAGACCACAGCCTCTAGCGTACCTCTTGAGATCAGGGGAGTGAGGTTTACACACACAGCTTTTACTAGCTTGCTTCCGTTACACGCACCCCCCTAAACCTCACTCCCATTCGGGTCACGGCACCAAGTGTAACCCCTCAGGTCCTACTCACCCCGCTCTGAGCGGGACTCGAACCGGTGTCTCCGGCATGGAAGGCGGACACACTAAGAAGGACGCTAAAGGCCGCAGTCTCTTGAGATCAGGGGAGTAGGGTTTACACACAAAGCTCTCACTAGCTTGCTTCCGTTACACTCACTCCCCTAAACCTCACTCCCATCCGGGTCACGGCACCAAGAGTAGCCCCTCAGGTCCTACTCAACCCGCTCTGAGCGGGACTCGAACCGGTGTCTCCAGCATGGGAGGCGGGCACACTAAGAAGGACACAGTCTCTTGAAATCAGGGAAATGAGGTTCACACACACAGCTCTCACTAGCTTGCTTCTGTTACACTCACCACCCTAAACCTCACTCCCATACGGGTCACGGCACCAAGTATAACCCCTCAGGTCCTACTCGCCCTGCTCTGTGCGGGCCTCAAACCGGGGTCGCCGGTGTGGAAGGTAGGCGCACTAACAAGGATGCTAAAGACCGCAGTCTCTAGTGTCAACCACTAGTGTGCCTCTTGAGGTTTACTTGCACAGCTCTTACTTGCTTGCTTCCATTGCACATCTTCAACATCAGTATAAAAAATAAAAAAAAAAACTTGAAATTTGTGAGAGATTTTCTAAAAACACCTCTTTGTTGTGTTTGTTGCTCAGTAGACGCCTACTTGTTTCTAAGGTCCTGTTTTTTTTCTCTAAAGCACACATTTTTCCCATTCACACATTTTACCCATCCCATTTCGTGACTTTGTAGTTATTTACATGACACACCCTTATAATTACCAATGAGCTCTGTAGAGCTGCAAGCTGCCTGTAGCTGGATGGGATTATGCGCATGGAAAATTACAGCGTTCACAAGTTTGCAGGGCCATTGAAATTGAAGTCTTGCAGTGAAAGGAAGTGGTGTGGGTGAAGAAACACTATTAAGATCTTGGCTTCCTTCACCTGTTCTGCTTGGAAAGTGTTGGAAAACACTTCATCATGGGTCATAAATAAAGACCTACTGAAGTGTGATGGTGTGAAAGTGTTTCCTAAACAAGCTTGTGCCAAGCATGACGATCGGAAGAGAAAGGGTGGGATGAATGAGGCTTTAGTAAAGAGGCTTCTCCATGTTTGTTATGTTCCACTTACCACTTACTACATGTCTTGCATTGTCTTTTCCAGACCGCTGTAATGACCAGGACACCAGAACCTCATACCGTATTGGTGAGACCTGGACCAAAACTGACTCCAATGGAAACACTCTGCAGTGTCTTTGCACAGGCAACGGTCGTGGAGAATGGAAGTGTGATAGACATGCTGCTTCCCATGCAACACCTGCCATTGGTAAGTGTGCAAAATCTGCTGTCAGATAGTAATAATTAATTAATTTCAGTAGGATAATAGAATCATGTTTCCCAATGGGACTGATCCAACATTTCATTAAAAATTCCAATAGGAACCCAGTAGCACTTTATTTTACAGTCCTGTTCCCCATGTACATACTATGTAATTATTATAGTACTTACAATAACTGGATAATAACTAGGTACTAACCCTGAACCTACCCCTAAACCTAACCGTAACCCATGTAGTTACCTTATATTACCCAGTGCTTTCTTAGGTAAGTACACTGTAAGTACACGTAAGTGCACTTACTTTAAAATACAATTTTTATTCCCACAAGGCAATTTATTATTATTTTTTTGGCCATAAGCTTAAACGGCTTGTCTCTGTCGTCTTTGTGACTAGGTTCTGGCTCTTCCGTGGCTCATAGAGTTTCACCAGTGATGAACCAAGTCGACGTCCTGTCTGAACTTCTTGAGGAGGGTAACTGTAAAACCGATTCAGGTGTGTCCTATTTCAATGGCATGAGCTGGATCAGAACTCAGGGCAGCAAGGAAATGCTGTGCACTTGTGTTGGAGGAGGAATCAGCTGCGAGGAGCAAGGTGATGTTTAAATTCGGGATATTTTCTACATTTAGTGTGTTATACAGTTCTTAGAACTTAACGTGCATGTTTACTTTACAACCTTGTTGAAACTTGGAGGTCATGTGACCAATGTAGTTTCAAGTCCTTTCTCACCCATTTCTACTATTTCTATGGAAAAAATGGCAAAAACGTTTAGTTTTGTGCATCTGGCATACGCTTCATCCAAAGCGACTTACTAAGCGTTTAATTTGCATATTATCAGTTAGTACATTCTCTGGGAATCGTTCCAATGACCTTGGCATTGCTAGGGCTGTGCTTTACTCTTTGAGCTGTAGGAAAAAGGCCTAAAACAAACTGTTTTGGACAACCCATTGACCCTCATTCTGTACCCAATGACACATACTGATTAACTCCCAAGAAGTCGGGGAATGACTATAGAATTTTTTTAAATATTGGTGGGATATTTCCAATGATTGATGTTATCCTCTCTTTGATTTACGCAGATGGACAGTCCCAGGTTTATGGTGGCAACTCTGGTGGGCGGCCATGTGTGTTCCCCTTTGTTTTTAGTGGGAACACTTACTACTCCTGCATTTCTGAGGGCCGAACCGATGGGCAGCTATGGTGCAGTACCACGTCTGACTACGACAGTGACGGCATGTACTCATTCTGTACCGGAAAGAACCGTAAGTGCATTTCAGAGCCTCTTTCTTCATGTTCCCTGCAGAATAGACCAACTTAAACCAGCAGAAATGTCTATACTTGTCCATACTTGGTTTGGACCACCCTAGCCACATTGCATCGTCTTTCTAGTAAAGCTGGCTGACCAAGATAAAACATGGTGGCCTCCATCACTAGTAGAGTAATGGGTCAAGTTTTCACTCTTGGTTTGTCTGATTGTTCTTTCTTTGGTCTTTCAGAGCTTGTGACGACCCGTGGAGGAAACTCTAATGGCGCTCTGTGCCAGTTCCCATTCAAGTATAATGGACGCAACTACACCGACTGCACATCTGATGGCCGTCGTGATGGGATGAAGTGGTGTGGTACCACTACTGACTATGATGGAGAGCGGAAATACGGATTCTGTCCCATGGCTGGTGAGTTTGTCCATTTTCAACCCAACGTAGGTTGTTTTTAACCCAGCATTTTCTTTAGAGTGTAATAGTGGAAATATATTAGTAGCTTAGAAATTTTCGTCACACTTTAGATTAGGGTCCAATTCTCACTATTAACGAACTATTAACTACGACTTTCATCTCAATAAACTCCTAATTACTGCTTACTAATGGTTAGTAAAGTGGTTGTTACGTTTAGGTATTAGGTAGGGTTAAGGGATGTAGAATATGGTCATGCAGAATAAGGTACTAATAAAAGTACTAATAAACAGCCAATATCCTAGTAAGATGCATGCTAATAATCAACTATTTAATAGTGAGAACTGGACCCTAAACTAAAGTGTTACCAAAATTTCAAACTGAACTTTGAGTATACTGTAAATACTCAAAGATTTCAGCACATAGCTACATAAAGATCGCATTTTTACAGTTTTCATGTACTCACTGTGCCAGTAGGAGTATAACTGTGGGTTGTTATCTATTTAAATTTACTGGTTCTTTTTAATGCATTCAGCTGAAGTCAGGTTTTATAGACAGTAATAGCTTTTTTGGTCTTAATTGGTCATTTATGTGCTCGGGCCATGACACTCAGTGGCCTGCAAATGAGTTCTCGAGCTGTATTTAAGAGCCATTAAGGGAGTTGGATTTTTTAAGACCATGTAATGTGGTACTGATTTGTGGCTCCGCTGACTGAATCTATGGGGTCTGCCCTTGTCAGGGTTTTAAGCCTGGCTCCACTCCAGACCAGACATGATTCCTGGCTTTGTTCCAGGGAGAATGAGATCAGAATGGACACCGAACATTACATGCATTCTGAATAGAAGTCCTTGTTATAAGTATTTGGTTTTTTAATGCAATCATAAATTCCCTTTCTTCGTTTTAATCCAGCTCATGAGGAAGTCTGCACTGTGAATGATGTCATGTACCGCGTGGGTGACGAGTGGGACAAGCGCCATGACACACTTGGTCACATGATGCGCTGCACGTGCCAGGGCAACGGACGTGGGGAGTGGAACTGCATTTCCCACACTCAGCTCAAAGGTCATTATCTTACAAATATACTGGTGATTTTTGAAAAACAAAAAAGTAGTTCTGGACATGACACATCATGAAATACACTAAATACAAAACATGTCATCATAAACACGTTCAAAAACTTCTTGCATATTTCAGACCAGTGCGTTGTGAATGGACAGACATATGACGTGAACGAAACCTTCGAGAAGCGCCATGACCAAGGCTACATGATGAACTGCACATGCTTTGGCCAAGGCCGTGGTCGCTGGAAATGTGATGCCATTGGTAATCAGGCATTTGCTAATTTTGTTGCTATGCTCAGCCTTTTGTTCTGTTTTCTTTTTCTAACCTTTTTCTCAAAATGTTAGAACTTCCCTTCATACGTTCAAAGTATTTTACAACATGAATGGTCCATGTTTCCTTCAATTCAAATCGAACAGACTCATTCTAAACAATAGTTTTTGTAAAAATGTCAGAGTTGAAATGAAAGAAAGACTATTTTTACTTTGTCTGCACAAACCATTTATTCTTTTCCTTTAGACCAGTGCCAGGAACCCGAGACCAAGGTGTTCTACCAGATTGGCCAGACATGGAACAAGGTCATCCAAGGCATCCCGTATAGATGTTCCTGCTATGGGAACGGCATTGGAGAACTGGCCTGTGAGCCTCTGCAGTCTACTGGTAAGAGATCACACAGCTTCAGCCAGCATTCATAAAAGACCTAGTTTAAATAAAATAATGTAAATGGCAAGAAGCAGTACTGTTAATGCCAACAGTTTATTGGCATAATTTTGTCTTAAAAAGTGGTGGGGACTGTAGTGATTTTAATGGGGGGAAACCTGATGAAACCTAAATCTAAATAGAAAAACCTAAATTGTATCATGATGAAACCTAAAATTATTGTAACTCTATATATAATATTCAAGCACTTTTATGATGGTTTCATGTAATTTGTGTACTCCATTGATGAGAGTGGTATATTTAATCTAAATATGTAAATGGAAAGCATTCTGATGACTTCATCTCTTCGAACACAAGGTAAAAGAGTGCAATGCGCAAATGTATTTTGTGAAGCATGTATGAATTAACTCTTTCCCAGCCATTGACGGAATTTTCCGGCTTTCCGTGTTTTCACTGTTATACGGTAGGGGGCACTATTACGCATCTTCTGAAAGAGTACTGAATCTCCTGATCAAAACACAGGCGAAGAAGAAGCAGAAACAAGCGATAGCATATGTAAGCAGATGCATATGTAAAATAACGCGATCATCAACATTAAACAGCATATAAATCAAAACCACCTAACGTTATCGAATGAAATGTCGACCCAGGATGAGCTTTAAGACTGTACTTGCTTTGGGGGTGTTGATGGACTCAATCTACTCCATTTATGTTTTGATCATCCGATCCAGATGTAATCTTTGACAAAAATGTGATTTTCTCATCTTTTACTCAAAATGTTGCTTTTTTTTATGAAAAGTAGCCACATTCACATGTTGATAAAAAAAGAATGCATGAAGTTGAAATAAAACTGTTTTTTGTTTGTTTGTTTGTTTAATACATTTGTAAGATATTGCATGTTCAGATATTCATACAACAAAATATTCTGGGGGCCATAACATTTTTTGTGAAAATGATCAAAAATACTGGCACTGGCTGGCAACTTTTTTTCAAAAACGCTGGTGGGGAAAGAGTTAAAATGTAAAGAAAGACGGATTGTTTCTTTGTGTTGTAAGCCTGCTATTATTTAGTGGCTTTCAAAAAGTGTTGAGGACAAAACTGACTTTGGCAAAAAGTAGTGGGGGAATGTCCCACCCGTCCCACCTGCAAATTACGCCTATGCAACAGTCACTTTCCCGCAACTACCCTTCTTTGACTTGACTAACACTTGATTATTGTTTGTTTTTCTTTTAAAAGCCTCAAATGGTCCCACTAAAAGAGCTGTCGCCCATCGTTTACCAAACAACAACCTCTTTGAAATCCAGCAGATGTAGATCAACCTCCATTTAACCTCTCTACAGGGGAAACATTAACCATTTGAAGTTAGGCAGATAGGACAGATGTTTATGCCATTTTTTTTTTCTTCCATGGAGCACAAAAGATTTTTAGCAGAATTTCTAGGCTGCTATTTTCTTAAAAAAAAAAAAAAAAACATTTAAGTTACTAGGCCTTTCAACCTCCAGAAAGTACCATAAAAGTAGTCCATATGATTTGTGCACTACTGTATATTTCACATCTGAAGCCAAATGGCAGCTTTGTGGTAGAAACGGACCGAAATTTTAGTTGTTATTCAATGAAAATCCTGCCTTTGATCAACATTAGAGTTTTATTTTAGTCTATGGTTTTGGCAAACTTGTGCAAAATACCAAATGTGATTCTCAAACAGCATTTATAGCTTTTAATACCATGGTTTGATGTTCAGTTGCGATCCTTTGCAACCAAATGGCCTGTAGGAGCAGCAATAAGTAATGTAAGACAGGTTGCCTTTTGTTAGCAGTTGGCCTTTTTTGAGGAAAGTGTAGGCTGTATTTTTACGACCTTCACAGAACCAAAAAAGTACAGCCGCACTATGTACTCAGACCATCTGTAAATGATTGTCTTTAACACTGTATGTTGACGGTTGTGCTTTTGAAGAGCCACTGTGAATTTGTATCTGGGTTACCATCTTCCCGTTTTGGTTTTGACACCACAAAGGCTGTATTTTCTGCCAAAGGTGAAGGAGACATCAGAATTGTTCAAAATGACCTCACCGCCTTGAATTGCATGCAGCTGTTAACCAAACTCTGTGAAGGCCTAGGGATAATAAAGGGTAAAGTGGGTGCAGAATGTTTTGGCCAGGTGTGATTTTTAACACCGCACCCATGCAATCATCCTCTGGACTGTTTAACACCCCTCACTTGACAAACTGGGGTAATATTGTTCCATTTTCAAACATCTGGCCAGACAAAAGATTTGATTGCCTTATCCAAACTTAATATGAAACAGACTGTTTTCAAAGTCTTCTCTCCTTTTCTTTGTTTTCTTTTCCTTCACTGTGAATTAATGACCTGTTTTGTCTCATATGTTATTAAATACAACTGCAGAGTAAATGACATTTACAATATGAAACTAGCTAATCAGTCAGTTAACAATCATTATTTGTTTATCCTCCTCCTCAAAAGCTCCTGTTCGGGTCATCATCACAGAAGCTGGAAATCAGCCGAATTCCCATCCCATCCAATGGAACGCTCCCCAGTCTGCCCACATTACGCAATATATCCTCAAGTGGAGAGTCGTAAGTCTTTTTGTTTTGTTCATTTCTCATTGAGGATTTTCAGATCTGGATTTTTCTGGTATATATGGTAATAGAGTTTAGTGACAGTTTATGTCAGTAAAGAAGATTCAAACAGCATCGATTTTAATCCAGATTCCTGGAACGGGAGACATTTTGTCCCTTCAGAGTATGTTTGTGTACCTCCGTCAGCAAGGGATGATCACCTATACTAAAAGTGCATGATGAGATTTCATCACAGACAAACAAGCCACAGTCCTTGAACTTAAAAACACACATTTACTCTTCAAACTGACACAATGAATCATGGACTTCAGTGGAAAATTGCAAAACTGTGCATATTCTTTTTCTGATTAACTAAAAGAAGAGGCTTTCCAGGTTCCACAGATGTCAAAAACATCAAGTTACTAAACCTAACAATAAAAGCAATGTTAAAACAGTATAAAAACAGCTGAAAAACAGCAAAAAAAAATCAACCTTATTAATTATTCATGCCCCAGTGCATGATGGGAACACCAGTATCAGAAAAGTTGAGTAGGTTTTACTTAATTTTATAATGAGTACATGAATTGAACACTAATATAGAATTTACTTCATTTTATAAATCCTTGACCTAACGTTTTCATGTAAAAATTACATTGTTTTTTTTCTGTAGCATTTACTTCACCACAACACCAATCATTTTTATTGTGTTCCCAGCAAACGAAAAAACCCAATATAGTGATTCCACAAATTTCCAAAACAGAAAAAAAATTATATATATATATATATATATATATATTAAGAGATTGATTACAACAGTCAGCAAAATTTACCATCGCTCCCTCAGCCATTAGAAACATCCTCGCGCAGTATTAATACTTGTTTTTGTAATTTAATGCCAAATGTAACACAAAATCTTGTCTTATAAACAAACATTTTCCTTTCACAGAAAAATACACGCACACCCTGGAAGGAGGCAACCATTCCTGGCAACATCAACTCCTACACCATTTCAGGGCTTAAACCGGGCTTGACCTATGAGGGTCAACTGATCAGCATTCTGCGCTATGGACCTAGAGAGGTCACTCGCTTTGACTTCACCACTACATATGGCTCTCGTAAGTAGATTTTTCACTTTGTATTATCTTCAATTCATTTCAAAAACCTTGCTATTGAAACAAAAAATAAAAACTTCATTCAACATCATTCCCCATTTTGCAGTGGCCAAAGCAGAGGGTGAGACCACCCAGCCTGCGCCGGTAGTGGACACCTCAGAGTCCGTTACCGAAATCACCTCCAGCAGCTTCGTCATCTCCTGGGTATCTGCATCCGACACAGTGTCTGGATTTAGAGTGGCATATGAACTCTCAGAGGAAGGAGCCCCATCACGTGTGATTGGTGAGTATAGTTGGAGACATGCCACTAGTTAAAAAAAAGAATAGAAATATTAATGCCCAACATGACGGCTGTGGGAAGGAAAGCTCTTGCATGATCTTAAATGGATAGTTCACCCAAAAATGAAAATTATCCCATGATTTACTCACCCTCAAGCCATCCTAGGTGTATATGACTATCTTTTCTCAGACGAACACAATCGGAATTATATTAAAAATATCCTGGCTCTTCCAAGCTTTATAATGGTAGTGAATGGTGCTCACGATTTGGAAGCCCAAAAAAGTGCATCCACCCATCATAAAAGATATCCATACGACTCCAGGGGGTTAATAAAGGCCTTCTAAAATGAATCGATGGGTTTTTGTAAGAAAAATATCCATATTTACAACTTTATATACTATAATAACCAGTTTCCGTCGACTTGCGGCAGAAGCGTAACATCTGGTGACTAATGACACTCCTCACTCTAGAATGTCCATGAACATTGGCTGGACCAAATACATTTTTTTAGCCTGATATGAAGTAAAGAAGCTAAATTTATGATACCTTTCTTATCCTTACAAATGTATATTATCTGTTACTGTATATTACTGGGAATTAACCAAAACTGATTACACCCTTTATGAATATAACTCTCAGGTTTTCTTGTGACTTTGTAAAATTTAATTGACTTTTATTAATTACTCTTTTTTCCCCCCCCATTACACAGACCTCCCAAGAACAACTACATCAGTGAACATCCAAGATCTTCTGCCTGGCCGTAGGTACAACGTCAAAGTTTTTGAAGTCAATCCAGAAGGAGATACAAATCTCATCCTGACAACAACTCAGACCACTGGTAAGAGGACCATCACTGTGTATAGGGACCATAATTCACTTTTTGAGACAATTAAACAGCCATGAATATTTCGTACCAGGCATGAAACAGTATTGTGCATTATTTAATTAAACAATTTTACTGTTTAGGTGTTTTTCACATTGCATTTGCAGAGCAAACAGCAAAGTTCATTACTGACGTGATTTTGTTGCTCAAAATTTGTTGTTGGTTTGATGCTAAGAATGGGTTGCCACATGAAGTTCTTGATTAAGACAACAAAAACTTTTCAGTTGTTCAAAACAAATTTTATTACATTTACCGATTTACCACCCAACCACTAGAGGGCAGTCATCAGATTGTATTGCACATTAAATTAATCGTCTGTCTATTCACAGCACCTGACGCTCCAACCAATCATGAGGTCTCAAATGTCCAGGAGACGTCCATCGTGATAAGATGGTCCAAACCCCAAGCACCTATAACTGGTGAGCAAATTTGTGTACCAACATTTGTGAATTAAGATATTAGTTGTATTCTAAAGTTGCATTTTTAGTTTGTCTGCTGATAATGTACAGAAATGTAGAATCAACAATTTTTTCATGTAATGTATGTGCGCAGGCTATCGTGTGGTGTACACACCCTCAGTGGAGGGCAGCAGTACTGAGCTCATCCTCCCTGAGACTCAAACATTTGTGACATTGAGTGACCTTCGACCTGGCTTGTCATACAATGTCAGTATTTACTCAGTGGAAGACAACATGGAGAGTGAACCTTTAGTCCTACAGGTCAGCACCTCTGGAGAGCAACAGCCTGGTAAGAGTTCAGAAGATCCTTTTTTGGGATTCTCTTTTGTTGGATAGATATAGTAGAAAGTGACAGAAAATGATCTGGAGACAGAGGAGGACATGTTGAGACATGTTGCAGGCTGCACCTCCCAGTTTAATTTTTGTTTTTATAGCTTTCTGCTGCCCCTCTTGTTTTCAATTAGTTCAACATTCGTATTCGTACCTCTGATTGTGTCAAAATGTTTGACACCCACACACTCCTAGCAGGCCCGGTTCCAGAATCAAATCACTGAGGGTGCTTCTGAAATTACTGAGGGTGCTCTAGTAAAGTGCAGATGTAGGCTAAGCAATGGCTCCACCATAGCAGATTAGCAAGATTATTATTATTAAGTCATAACGCTGTCACTTTGTCAGTTTATCGTGATCTCACAAAGTTCTGTTATAATCAATGAAGCTGCCAACAATGCACAATAAATCTCTTACATCATGTCTACACTTTGTTTGTTAATGAGAGGTTTCATGAGCCTGCATAACTCAGCACTGAATAAAAACTTTTTATGGTTTTGAGTGGTGAGTGGAGTAAACACCTCTGATTGGCCATTGTGTTCAAGAGATTAACAGCTATGTCTTTGGTTAGCTACATTGCTCACCACTGCAAAAACACGTTGCAAATAGATACATTTGACGTGCTCCAGAGCGCAAACACAAATATGCAGTGGAGCTTGCCAAATCTGTTTCGCCAATATATTATTACTGTATCAACTGCGGGTGCTCTTGCTTGCTTGCACCCTCATAGAACCAGGCCTGACTCCTAGTAGGCTATTTTATGTCTGCATTTGAGTTCAAACAACTTTATTTACTCAATTCACTAAGCTAGTGAAAGTACCCAAGTTTCTCACTCACGTGTAAAGATGTCTGCCAGTTCTCTGCCTCCTCACGCTGAGAGCTGACTCTAGCAAATGACTGAGCTATGAGATTTAGTGCTTAGTCAGAGCCAAAACAACTTTATAAGGATGGACTGGGAAGTTTTGAGTGTCTTTCTGTTCTCGTCTTGCCAGTTGACGTCTTTTTACCAAACACACACTTCCTTATGAGAACTGTGAAAAGTCTTTTCTTCCTTGTGGGATCTTGTTTTTCTTTTGAAGCTAATAGAGAACTCTGTACTCTTTTTGAACTCCAAGAAAGCATGCATTGATTAACTTGCTGAAAAATCCAGCATAAACTAGCATGAATTCCATGTTAATCCAGGCTGGTTTATGCTGGGTTTGAGCTGGTCTAGCTAATGGATCAGCTTAGTCATGCTGTTCTCAAGCAAAACTAAGCTGGTGTAGCTGGTCCACCAGCACTCCTGCTTCCCATGCTGGGGACCAGCAATGCAGCAACTTTTCAGCAGGAGATATAGACATTCCCAATTAAATAAATATTTAGTGGTACTTGTCAAACTAATCATCACTATTTTTTTTTTTGCTTATACTTGGTTAGGATTTAAACAGACACCTAATCCTAGCTTGCCCAAAGTAACTCTTGTGTTTACATTACTGATCATTCATACCTTTCCTTGTAGTAGAGCACTGAAATATTGCCATTTTGCTTTCCACCTCATTAACAGAGGAGGTCCAAGCTCCCACAGACCTGCAGTTTTATGAAGTTACCGATGTCAAGATCACCATCACCTGGACTGGTCCTCCTAATGAGGTCTCAGGATACCGCGTGACCTTTGCGCCTGTAAGCACAGACGGCCGGGCCCAGAGACCCCTTCAGCTTCCTGTGACGCAAAATGCTTATGCTGAGCTCACACACTTGCATCCTGGCACACTCTACCGGTTCCATATTTATGCCGTCAATGGAGGAGTGGAGAGTGAACCTTTGGTTGGGGAGAAATCTACAAGTGAGTGACATTCATACCTTTGTCTTTGAGCTGTTCATTTTTTTAAAGTGCAACTAACAAAAGATGCTAAATCTGTTTATAGTTATGTTTATGTCATACTTACCATCAGGGTTTGATATTAACTTTTTTGCTCACCAGCCACTGTGGCTAGTGGCTTTCCAAAGTTACTAGCTACTCAGCATTTTCAATGGCCACAATTTTGACATTGATACCATGGGGAAAACTGCCATATAGATATTTTTAATAATATCTCATAATTTGGCAGCAGGTATGTTAGGCTGCTGTCACTTTAAGACCTGACGCGCTGATCCATTATACTGTTGCACATGGGTTTTATTTCTCAACTGTTTGTGTTTACTTAAAACATAACTGACTTTTTAAAAGACTACAATTGAAAAATGTATATATATTATATATAAAATTCAACCTGCCAAAGTGGCTATTAAGAGTGACTGCGTTGTATGACACTGCTGAAATCCACCCGCTTTTGGCGGGTGTTAATGTCAAGTCCTGCTTACCATCTAGCTCACAGTTTTCCCTACATTTCCTTGGTAAACATAAATTCAACATTCTCTTCCCTCAGAGCCTGATGCCCCTACTGACCTGCGCTTCACTGATATCACTGATGACAGTGCTCTGGTCATCTGGTCCGTCCCCAGAGCTCAGGTCACAGGTTATCGTCTATTCATCAGCATCGGCAGCTCTAGCCCCAAACAGCTGAAGGTCCCTGGCCATGTGTCTCAATACAAACTTAGCAACCTTCAGCCTGACACTGAGTACAGAGTCACTCTGCACTCAGAGCAAGGGAGCACGCTCAGCGAGGGAATCACTGATGCCTTCAGAACATGTGCGTAACCTTTTCTCCTGAGGTGAAACAATAGTGTAGTAGTGCCCTCCAAGGAGTGCTCATTTTGAATATCCTCTCTTTTGCTTTTGTTCTTCAGCTCAGCCAACGGGTAATGCTCCTCGATTCACCACTGAAGTCACAGACACGGCCATCATCGTTACCTGGATCCCCGTAGCACGATTCAGCTATAGGGTATAAACACTTTATTTACAATTTCCTGGTTGCCACATTAGCAGTTTCTTGTGTAAAACAGATGAAGAGATCGTAGCTATATTGTAAATGTTATATATCCGATGGCACGTTCTGGAGTTTGCATATTGCACTCAGGAGTTGTGGAGATACATCATCTACCTTTCATTAAGTGTTTCCATTCCCTGCTGGAAAACCCAAGTACAAGCTGTCAATAACGGTCATAGATGGAACATCAGGTTCTCCTAGTGAACAGTTCAAGCTGGTAGACCACTTTGGACCAGCTACCATTACCAAGAACCAGCCTGACCACCTTAAAGGGATAGTTCACCCGAAAATGAAAAATAATCCCATGATCCTGGCTCTTCCAAGCTTTATAATTGTAGTGAATGGCGCTTACGATTTTGAAGCCCAAAAAAGTGCATCCATCCCTCATAAAAGTAACTCCAGGGGGTTAAGAATGCCCTTCTGAAGCCTTCTATCCCTTTAAGCTCTTATCATCAGGATTTTCCAGCAGGTGTTGCAGAAAAAAAAAAAAAAGTATGTATTTCCCTGTGACGTTTCAACTTTGACTTCCTGCCTTAAGAATATGTATCCTCTTCTCAGATGTCTGTGAGGCCCAGCCAAGGTGGTGAGGCTCCCAGAGAAGAGACCTCTGGGAAAGGCAGAATTTACATTTCCGGTTTGACTCCAGGATTGGAGTATACCTACAGCTTGCAGCCCTTGTTCAATGGCCGACAGCATGGCAACCCTATCACAAATAAAGTTGTGACATGTAAGTTACTGATGAGTCTATTTCAAATCAATCCTACTTTGTCTAAATGTTAGAGAGCAAAAAGTGCAGGTTGGTTTATTACTAGACCTCTGAGGAAAGAGATTAAATGAAATGTTATTCAGACTTGTAGCCTGTATTGAAGGGCTCAAAGTAGTACATATATTTTCTAATTCCTCTTTGCTCTATCACACTAGCCCTATCCCCACCAACTGACCTGAATGTGGTGTCTAACCCTGTCACTGGTAACCTCAATGTCAGATGGAGCAGAACCAAAAGTCCGGGTAAATATTGACTGTACACCCACTTCTTATCCTTGTTCACCCTTTCTTTGAAGCATGCTATTGAACCTTGGCCATCTGTGTAGGCTGTGTGTGTATGTGACTGGTTGCAAATATTGAGGTTAATTTCATCCCATTACTTCTTCTTGGGAATTATCTGTTCTTCCAGTCATCCTTTGCTCCCACTATTCTTTGTGTGTTTACTTATCTTTCATCTGTTTGTCATGTTTATTATTACATTTAGTGTGTTTAATTCTAACTCTTTCTGTTTTTTGTATATGCTGAACTCTACACACTCTCTGTTAGCCTTTATTTTTATCCTGTTATTCATTGTATTACCAAAAACCATAGTTTATTGAAGATAAATTGAAGATAAATATTGAAGAACACCATGGTTTTCTTTAAATAACCTATATACATAATTAACCTAACCCTGTGGTATATGAATATGGTAATCAAATGGTATTACCATCCCTCAACCATAGCACTGTCACAATAATATTTTGTAAGTGTCCATTTTTAGTTTTTATGTTTGATATATCCCCTTTATCCTCTCAGATATAACTGGCTATAGAGTGACGTGCACACCAACCAATGGGCAGCGTGGAGCTACTCAAGAGGAGATTGTTCAAGGAGAAGAAACCTCATGTACCCTTGACAATCTGAGTCCTGGAGTTGAATACAATGTCAGTGTCTACACCGTTAAAAACCACATAGAGAGTGAGCCTATCTCCACCACCATTACGCAAGGTAAGACCCCATCTATAGTGAACAGTATAGTAATAAAAATAAATAAAGGTAAGTTCAAGCCATGCTCTGCTGGATCAAAACCACCATGACTGATCCAGAGAATCACCTGATTATCATGGACCAAAAAGTGAGCCAAAAATAGGTGTTCACATTGACTGCAATTTGGCATATATTCTTGCCATTTGCTGCTTTTAAAGCATTTCTGATACATAAAAGACTGTTGATCACAAGTATGCTATTTAAATATCAAGAGTGAAACCAATAGGCCTTGTTATTGTCAGCTTTGCCATGGCAATCTCAATTTTTTTGCTCTCTCCTTGTGGTTCAGTGCCTATGAACAGACCCAGGCATTGCGTCAACAATGGACAATTAAATGGCAACTAGCTAGTAAACCTATCCTTACAGTTATATATAGTATCAGGTATTAAACCTAACCAAGAGATGACTTTCTGTGATACAGACAGCAACTTTGCTACTCAGCAATAAAAAGCTAAGAAGTAATTAAAGGAAAAAACAAGCACTGAATAAGAACAACAAGCACATCTCAACAGATGGCATGTTATTCCTGCAAGATGTTATGTGGAAGCCAAACCACCATGTTCTGTCCACTAGGCCACAATGGTGATAACTCATGGCTCACTCCTCACATGGCTCCAACCAAAAGCTCAGTCTTCAGCCCTGAACTATGTCCACTACACCACATAATCCTGCTTTTGCTCTAGTTAAATGCTGCAGATCCTTTTAGATGCATCACACACACACCCTGTAAAGATCCACAAAGACAGTCGCTTTTAATATAGAGCGATCAATTACTAAGAAAATCCAGTAATGCAAGTCCTTGGTGTTGTTTAATCTGTTTGTGCATCATGAAAATAATTGTGTAATTCTCAACAAGCATGGTTGTTTCACATTTGGTTATAAATGTTTGCAAATATCTATTGCATTTGACAGTTGCTAGAAAAGTTGGAGCTTGACATTTTCTTTTTTTTTTTTTGTAGTATGCTTGAGATCTTTTTTGTAGTATGACTAATTCAAATCGAAAGCCTGTTTATTTTCCATTACTGTGTGCATGTCTTCTGATTATTAATTAGCCATTGATGGCATGAGAACAGTAATTTGCTGCTTGTCTTAATTATTCGTTGTCATTGCTTCTGTGTGTCTTGTCTTGTCTTCTCTCTCCCTTCCCATGAATGCATCTTTGTAAACCGATTAAAGACGTGCCCAAGGTGGGTGATCTCAGCTTTGTTGATTTCACGGATACCACGATCGGAATTAAATGGACCCCACTAAATTACCCAGCGGTTACTGGATACCATATTACAGTTGTTACGGCCGGCCAGAGTTTTCCTATTTTGGAGGACATGGTGAACTCCTCCGTCAACTATTACACTATTCGTGGACTGGAGCCAGGAATCAATTATGAAATCAGTGTGTCCACTATTACAGATGAGGCGGAGAGCGTGCCCTCGGTGATCACACATCAAACCCAAACTGGTGAATTATCCCACATAGGTTTATTATTACATTTCGGAGGGTGGGAGTAAAAGAAGTGGGAAAGGAATGGAGAATATGGACTTAAAAGAGAGGCCGAGACCCTCATCCCCCAACCATCATTCGCTCAAACCACTTTCATTATTTCCTCGCTAGCCAAGATTGTTAGCAATTTGCTATTTCCCAAACTCAGTGTACCTTTTTGAATCAATAATATACTTGCATCAGAATACTGATGAATTTCTAGGAATATTTTCACTAGGTGGCATATCAAATTGTTTGTCTTCATTGTATTCCTGTTTCATGTTAAATAGCACTTTTGTAAGCAAATTAGCCAACACATTTCAATCAGTGCTGATAAACTTTTGACTTAGTTTATGACTTTATTCTCTCTCAATGTCCTCTTGTTTAGCTGTTCCAGCCCCCACAAATTTGCACTTTTCTGAGGTGGGCTCAGATTCCATGCGTGTGTTATGGACCCCACCTTCTGTTCAGCCATCCGAAATTTCTCGTTTTGTCATCCGCTCCCATCCCACAAACAATGATGATGACACTCAAGAAGTCAACGTAGGAGGTGGCACCAATAGCTACTTCCTTCAGAGTAAGAGTTTACTAATGCTTTCAAAGTTCTTTATTTCACCCTAGGAAACAAATCACAAGATGGCTGGTTCCATGTGCATTTTACAGTCCAAACATGTTTCATCTGCTGATTCTTTTTTTTTTGATTCAGACTTGCTGCCAAACACAGAGTATCTGGTGAAAGTAGTGTGTGTCTATGATGACAAAGAGAGTGAACCTGTAACTGGTGTTCAGAAAACAAGTATGTATTTGAATATAAGAAATGGTATTCAATTATTAGCTTTCTTACCACTCTCTGTTCAAGTCTGTCAGTTCCTCCACTTAATTATTTTTCTCCTCATCCTTACAGAACTGGATTCCCCAACAAATCTGGACTTCTCTGATGTCTCCACCAACTCATTTACTGTGCACTGGATGGCTCCACGTTCCGTCATTACGGGATACCGCCTACGCTATCAGCCAACAAGCAATGGGCGCCCTAAAGATGAGAGACTTCCCCCGACAAGAAATTACTTCACACTGGTGAACCTGGCCCCCGAGACAGAGTACACTGTCTATATTTACGCTGTCAGCAGCAATATAGAGAGTCTACCACTTACTGGAACGCAAGCAACTGGTAAAAAAGTTAGGAAATTAAAGATTTTTTTTTTGTAAATCTTTGTGAGGTAGAATGATGCGACTCCTGTTTTACTTCCTGTAGTCTCTGACGCTCCCACTGACCTGGCTGTGACATCCTCCACTCCCACTAGCATCACCATCTCCTGGGATGCCCCTGCAGTCACTGTACGCTACTACAAGATCACACATGGCGAAACAGGTATGACAAATGAATTAAAGGGGACCTATTATGCAAAATTCACTTTTACATGGTGTTTAAACATAAATGTGTGTCGGCAGTGTGTGTACACACCCACCCTATAATGGTAAAAATCCACCTCCTCCTCTTTTAATCCCCATAAATCATAAGCAGTGTCTCAGAATAAGCCGTTTGCAGTTTCTACGGAATGTGACGTCACATTGCACAGGCACCGCCCACGACTGCTGACGGATTCTGCCCTATTAGCATAAACCCTGGCCTGAATGAGTTGTACACAGTCTGCCATGTTTATCTCCTTGCCAGAGCATTTAACAGCAGCATTCAAATAAGAAATGTATTCTTATTAAAGCTACTAAAGTTATTCAGTCAAGATCAGCGAGTAATTTTCTTGGCAGAGTATCCGAGGCACAAGCTGTAGGCTCTGCCCTCTTCTGGAAAGCGGGGTGGGGAGCAGCAGCAGCTCATTTGCATTTAAGGATACATGCACGAAAACAGCATGTTTTCCTCAAAAATGGGCATTTACAACATGGTGTAATAAATTATCTGTGGGGTATTTTGAGCTGAAATTTCACAGACACATTCTGGGGACTTATATTACATCTTGTAAAAAGGTGCATAATAGGTCCCCTTTAATGTGTTTTTGTGGTGTTGTGTTCGGCCGCTGCAAGTTCACTTAAACTTGTAAATGCAGTTGATTCCTTCTTATTGACTCCCAGGGGAAAGAGATGCACCCAGAGAGTTCACTGTTCCAGGAACACAGTCCACTGCTACCATCCAAGGCCTGCAGCCGGACACCGATTACACCATCACGCTGTATGCTGTGACCGGCAGAGGGGACAGCCCAGCCTCCAGCACACCAGTCATCATCACACACAGGACTGCAGGTGGAAGTAAGTGCTCATGCACAAGTCATTTTTATCTATTACAGTTTCTTACCATTAGCTTACCACAACTTTCTTGTGACTGTATTGTCTTTTCTCCATTCTCAGGTGTTTCATCCCCATCAGATTTAGATGTTACTGATATTCAAGACAATACCTTGACTGTCCGCTGGAGCCCAGCTAGAGGTCCCATCACAGGGTACAGAGTAACAGGGACGCCCAAGGATGGGCAAGGTCCAACATTCTCTGAGCTGGTTGGCCCTGGTGAGAGATCTCTTGCTCTTCAACCTTTTATCAATTTTTATGCCTACTCATGACCTTGAAGCGGACTTGGAAGAATTAGTTCTTAGTACTTGGACTTGGTATAATAACTATTCTGTTTCTGCCTTTTTTAGAGCGTACAGAAATGACCATCAGAGGCTTGGTACCCACAGTGGAGTATACAATTAATGTGATTGCTCTCAGCCGGGAAGGAGAGAGCACCCCAGTGGTCCAGAAAGCTACAACAGGTTAGTGTTTTTTATATATATATTTTAACCCATTGAACATTTTAACATTTGAAATCATTGTTCAGGTCTAACCTGTCCTACTGGAGCAGCCTGGAGTTAAGTGTCTTGCTCAAGGGGTCAATGGATCATGGCTTGTTCCTTGTGGGGCACTAAACCAGCATCCTTCCAGTTAATATTGCTGAGCTTTAGCAACTATACCAAACCACCCTATACATACTCCCTTAACACTCCCCTTCCAAATCTCTAGCAAATTTGCAGCATCCAAGAGACCTGACCTTCTCTGATGTGGACTCCAACTCCATGCTTGTGACATGGGATGTTCCACGGGTTCCAGGAGTGACCTCCTACAGGGTTCTGTACTCTAGTCCAGAGGAGGGAGAACGAGAGTACCGACCAGCCCCAAGTGGTCGTGATAACAGTGTAGTTCTCCAGGGTCTACGCCCAGGAACCACGTACAACATTAAAGTCATTCCCATGAAAGGACGTAACCCAGACCGTACCCTTGAGGGCATTCAGCAAACAACCCATGAGAAGACTCAGCCCACTGGTATGGCACATTGTAATTCAGCTTAGCTTTTCAAGCTAGTCAGTTAATGGGGTTGAGTGTTAGGGGGGATCTGTCCTGATTTGTGTTCTTTCACCTTCCTCAGTGGTTCCTGCTCCAACCAATATCCAGTTCTTGGACATTAGTCCATCTTCCTTTATTGTCGCATGGCAGGCACCCGATGGCAGACTTTCTGGCTACCGTGTGGTGGTCTCCCCCAAGAACCAGTATGCCACAGCCAAAGAAATGAATGTTTCACCTGACTCTACACAAGTCTTAGTGCCCGGGCTTATGGTAATATGTCTACCTTCTTGCATTTTACAAATACATTAATCTTTGTGGTCACAAGTAAAATTATTTATTGCCAGGGACAATGTTCAAATATCAGAATGTATTCCAATAAACAGGTAATAAATATAGGATGTTTGACACATTGGTTGTTGCATTTCAATGTTTTTGTTCCAAGGAAGTCATAAGAAAATAAGTCCAAGCATTGCTATTTTTAACCAATCATGACTAATCCATCTTAGTCCTAAATATCTGCTGTTTACTTCCAGGTCGCCACCGCTTATGATGTACATGTGTATGCACTGAAGGGTTCAGACAGCAGTACTCCACTCACTGGAGAAATCACCACCGCAGACAGTAAATGGGTTTCCCCATAATATGGATTATAGTAGAGTGATTTTTAGTATCGGTATCCTGTAATAAAAAGAAACTCTAATTTCTTTGGCTCCACAGATATAACCCCTCCTCGCCGAGTCCGTGTCACTGATGTGAAAGACACCTCATTCACTCTAACATGGCGCGTCGTCAATAATGAGCCAATGACAGGTTTCCTTATTGAAGCGACACCCAAAAATGGAGTATACCCCACCTTCAGGCAAACTATTCCTACTGACCAACGAACCTACGTTGTCACTGGTACATAATCTAAGTAACGCCTGTAGGCCATCAGTTTAAGCATTAATGGTTAACCACTGTCAGCTCAATGAGTAAACTGAATCTGGAATTATGAACTTCTTTGATAAGTTATTTCAAAGAATACCATGATATTACCATTATGGTAGTGTCCAAAATCTATAGGGTTAACATGGTACTTTTTGTAAATGTTGCATCCTGATTGTTTTAGATAAACCCAAAAAAGGTTTCAGAACTTCTTTTACCATGTTTGGGAGTATTGCTGTTTATTGAAAGAATTTTAATTCATACTTCAGGTTTGCAGCCAGCCGTCACATATGTGGTCAACATGTACACACTGAACGGAAATAGTCGAAGCCCTCCATTCACAATGACTGTAACCACAGGTACAACTAAGCAAATTTGTTAATGTGGGAAGAGTAATACACTATTAATGCTAATGCATGAAGTCTCAATATAAAGTCATTGACATTTTCCTTGAATGACCTTTATGAACTTTATTTTTGCCCTGTATCGTCACAGTTCGGCCAGCTGTTCAGCCTCCTACCAACCTTCAGTTCACCTCCCTGACCCCCAATTCCATCTCGTTTACTTGGCAAGCCCCTCCAACACAAATTACAGGATATTACATCACTTATGAAGAATCAGGTGGTCGGCCTCATGAGCTTATACCACGTCCTAACGCTGACCAGAACTATGCCACCATCACTGGTAAGACTGAGACTGCATCACGTTACACCCACGTGTGGTATACATAGATGTTAGAAAACAAAACGCATAATTGATAAATAAAATTAATTTTAATTACAGGTCTGAAACCAGGCACTGAATACATCATTAAGATCTTTGCCCTAGTGAATGCCCAGAGGAGTTCACCACTGGTTGGCACTGCCACAACTCGTAAGTATTTTCTCAAATAAAAACATTGATTTTCCTCATTTGTAAGTCGCTTTGGATAAAAAACGTCTGTGTTGTAGCCATTTAAGAAAATTTATTTAGTTTCATATTTTTGTTTCAATATTATAATATTATTTGCTTATGTTTTGGTTTAATTTAATCTGTTAAAAGAAAATAGCATAAATTGGATACGTCATAAAAGGAGGTGGAAATGAATTAAATGGCAACATGTTGGGAGATACGGAGTGGGTCAGAGACAATTTTTGACCACTTCAAAAATAAGTAAGAAGAAACAAAGAACGCCAGGTGGAATGAAGTGCGTAATGAAACAAAAACCCTTGAAACTGTATGCTTCAGTGGCCTAACAGGGCCAAAACAGTCTGCTTAATGAATAATGTAAATAATGTAAAATGTTAATGCACATATTGATACATAAGGTGTACTCCGCTATACTTTGTTGCCAAAAGGTACAGCACATTTTGTTAAACTTGCCAGCACTGTATTTTATAAAAGCTTTGATTATTGCACTCGCTTGCCATAGTTTTTCTTGGTTGCAGTGCTTAGCTTTTTAATGGTGAAATGTATTTAGAATTGAAATGCAAAATGAAGGTAAATTGCATTTAATGTTGCTTAATTGACACACTTGCTAGCTTATCACTACCTTGTTGATTCAAGCTAAGTGTTCCCTCAGTGGACTACTATGATCAAAAACCTTGATCAGTGTTTAAAGGGCTGGTCCATACTATATATTTAATCTCACTTTTGCCAATATTTTCACTCTGAGGAGAAGTGTATTCTTTGGACTGAATCTTCTTATGTCATATCATGCACTTCCTCCTCACTGTTTAATTGCAAAACATTGGTTTGAGAAATTTCTTGGACCCACAACCCTTTAAAGTTATGTCAGCAAGTACTGTCATTACTTGACTGGACTTTCAATGCCTTACTGGCTTGTAGACGCAACTGTGGCTGCCTCTTTACCCGCTGCTTTGCTTTTAACACCTTTTTCCCGCACAGAGCTGACTTCTGGTCTGCCCAGCCTGCCTAGCCATGGCGGCCGAGACAAACTGGATGTGCCTGAGCCTGACAACAGAGTTCATGTAGTGGTTCCCACTGGGCATGAAACACCTGATGCGCACGGGCAGCATGTGGAGTACACAGAATTCAATAATCAGCCCAATCAACCCAACAGAGGCTACCAGCCTCAACATCGTCAACCAACCTCTCAACCTAACCTACCCCGACCACAGCCTTATGTGCCTCAAGTTGGGGAGACCCTAGTATACATCCCCAAGGTGGGACCCGATGGGGGTCGTATACCTCAGATTATTCAGGTTAGTGAAAGGCCTGGCGACGGCCATCCTTTTGGTTTTACAGAGGACAAGACAGGAAGACCGCAGGAGGCCCAGACCCAGACCACCATCTCATGGCAGCCCTACCAGCAGAGTTCTGCTTACCTGGTGTCCTGTCATCCCATTACCCATCAAGATGAGAAGATGTTCCAGGTAAGCACCTAGAAAGGATGTACAGAATTTCTTTATCACCTCACCTTTGCTCTTAAGATTGACCTTTTCTTGTTTTGCAGATGCGTCTCCCAGGAACTTCCACAAGCGCCACCCTGATTGGTCTCACCTCTGGTGCCTCTTATAATGTCATTGTGGAGGCCTTGAAAGGAGCTCTCAAACACAAAATCTTGGAGGAAATTATCACCGCTGGAAACACAGGTCAAGAAAGGATCTATGAACTTTGATGAAAGCTCATGGACATGCTTATGATGCTTATGTATTAATGTTCCTTCATTTTGTTCCCTATAAAACCAACAGTTCCAGATGTTTCATCCAGCAAGGACTCTTGTTATGACACCTTCACAGCCACTTACCATGACGTTGGAGAGGAATGGGAGCGTATGTCTGAGACTGGCTTCAAACTCTGGTGCAGATGTCTTGGCCTGGGAAGTGGACATTTCAGATGTGACTCTTCCAGTGAGTAACTTCACACCTGAAGGTCAAATGGTGGATTTTATCCTGTAGACAATCCTGTCTATCGAGAGCGTATACACTCTAAAAGCCTGTTTTTACACAGAATGGTGTCACGACGGTGGAAACAATTATCGCATTGGTGAAAAGTGGGAGCGACAGGCAGAAAATGGTCACTTGATGAGCTGCACTTGCCTGGGCAATGGTAAAGGAGAGTTCAAGTGTGAACCACGTAAGTCCTTCTTCTTAAGACGCTGTACAGTCAAGTTTCTTCAGGTCCAAGCAGTGGAATTAAAATTTCTTGCATTTCGTTATAGATGAGTCCATATGTTACGATGACGGAAAGATGTACCAGATCGGAAACCAGTGGCAGAAGGAATACTTGGGGGCCATCTGCACTTGCACATGCTATGGAGGACAGCAGGTATGGACACATAATTTAATTCATGTCCATATGCATGGACAAATTATAGAAAGAAAATTTCAAAACAAGTGTTTCAAATTTATATGCTTGAGTCTGGTGAAATGCATTGTGTACATGTTGCTGTTAGGGTTGGCGCTGTGAGAACTGCAGAAGGCCTGGTGCAGAGATTAGCTCCGAACTGCTGAAACCCGTCCGCTTAAACACCGGCCACAGGGTGGTGAGTATCTGCCTTCAAACATTTCAAACGGCCACCAAAAAAAAAAAAACAAACAAAAAAAAACAAATCGCCCTTAAGCTAGTCAAGGCAGTTCTTCAAGATGCAAATGTTCCCGTTTCTTTGGTAAATGTGCATTGAACAATGCATTGCCAT
The DNA here is from genome assembly GCA_039654765.1 of Mylopharyngodon piceus. Lineage (NCBI taxonomy): Eukaryota > Metazoa > Chordata > Actinopteri > Cypriniformes > Xenocyprididae > Mylopharyngodon > Mylopharyngodon piceus. The sequence goes on along the minus strand of CM077440.1, from coordinate 16,355,339 downwards.
GGTTCATACATATTTGAATTTATGCATAAAATAGCTCTGGTTTTCATAGTATAACATATTTCACTTTGTTCTTCCAGAACATTCAATGCCCCATCGAATGTCTCCGACCTGAGCTTCTTGCAGATGCTGTGGCCAATCCCAAACCCCAAGAGTGAAACCTTTGACAGAACTGCACCATGACTTCCTGCCCCCATTATGCAACATTTCACGTGGGACATGTAGTAAAGATGTGATGTTATATGAGAACGTACTAATCACATATTGCCTTAAAGCCTCCCTGTTTGTTACCACATCTGTTCAGCTGCTGCTTTACACAGTGTCTGTGTTGTGATGCATCATTCACAGCCTTGAGGAATTTGATTGACTTTTACTTTTGTGTTTGCTAGTGTGGTTTATACATTAAATTTAAAAAAAAAAAAAATTGCATTATTAAAACAAGATATTACCCATTGCAGTCGGTTAATACTGTCACTTTTTGATACCAAAACTACAATGGGAAAGAACAATTTCCTTGTTAATATGCAAAAATTTTATTTTTTTTTTTTTAAATACAGATTTCTAGTTCAATTAAATTTACAAAAAAAGAAAAAAAAAATACCTTACCAGTATTTTCAAAGGATTTCAGCCTTTATGAATTGATATGGTCAAATGTGAGACACAGTAGGAAAATAAAGCACTGTTTTATAAGAATGTTAGAGCACCACTGGGGTACACCGATGTACCAAAAATCAAGTCTCAATTCGTTAATCTTTTTTTTTTTTAACATGGCTCATTGATTATTTAGAGTCAGCACTGTTTTTAGATTGATACTTTTTTTTAAATTAATTTCCTAAATTCTTTGACTATTTATCCCCTTCATTCAGAAGTGTTTGGTTGTATAGAATGTTATTTGTTTCATCAGACTGTCAATGTTATACTGTCAACACCATTTTCACTACTGTTAAATCCTTTTTTCTTTTTCTTTTTTTTTTTTTTTGCAAAACTCATGACAAATTGTATTTATAAAATTTCACTCAAAGCAAATTCTTTTGGAACGAGGTTCTAAAGTAGACCTTGCAAAAAAAAAAAAAAAAACGTGTCAATAAATGCAAATAAACCCTTGATGGAATCTTTGAGAAACTATTATACTTGATTTGTGTTTTTATTTTGTAATGCTCATGAGACACTAGAGGCAGCACAATGGAATGCATCAGGAAGTGTATGGAGACATTTTCATATTGGAAATGTTGAAGAGGGAAAAAAAAAAAAAAAAAAAAAATATAAGACGACATATTAAAGGAAATTATGCAAAGAAAACACATTATAATTGAAATAATTCTTAGCGTGTCAGTATTAAAGAAGCCATATGTGAAGAATATTTTGCAGCAAAAAAAAAAAAAAAAAAAAAAAAAAAATTCACTTTGCTGTTGGCATTAGAATTCAAGTAAAAATAGAAACTCGACAAAATTCTAACATTTAAACTATTGAGTTAAAGTGGACAGACTAGCAATTAGCCATTGGGCTAAGTTATCACATATGGGTAAGCAACTTGCAATTACAGTAAAAGATGTACAACTAACAAGAAAGAAACCCTAAACTTTTGTAACAGTGAAGCTAGTTGGATATTTGTATTCAACTGGATGTTTTGAAGTGTTTTTCAGTGATGGAAGAGACGGATGTTGGTGTGCACCAGGGAAATACCCAGCTCATTGCAGGCGTTGATGACCACCTCATCAGCAGTAGAGCCAGAGGGGGCGGCAATATACTCCACACCACTCTAAAAAAACACAGATAGAAAATTGTCACTTTTATATGCCATCTTAAGTATACACATACAGAATGTATAATATAGCAACAAGCTACTTTGCTGACACGTATACAAGGTGTGCATAAGACAGCATGGACAAATTAGGTGCACAAAAGGAAACAATGATTTGAGCTTGGTAACTAGGAGAGGCCGTTTACCCGTTTGGCACGGTCAACATTGTCCCGGAAAGGGAAGAAAGCATCAGAGCTGAGGGCCACAGCCTGCAGAGAACTGATCCAGTTCTTCTTCTCCACCTCTGACAGAGGCTCAGGAATCTCCTCAAACAGACTCTTCCAAACCTCCATATCTGGACCCTGACGTACAAACAAAAATTCAATGCCATCGGAAAACCTGTCACACATAAAATAATTTCTATCACTGACCGCAACTTCAAAGAGATTCTTTTCAAAATTCGCAAAAAAACAAAAAAAAACAAACAAAAGTGAATTAGGTGTGTTTCCATCAAGTTGTTTGAGCGGAAGACGGTGGTATTGATAACCTAGTATCCAACAGTAAATAAAAGTTCGCTTCGTCAGAATTTATTCTGCAAATGCGTTTCAATCTCCTATTATTCGCATTAACTCTTTCACACAAGTCAAAAACCACCTCAAATGAGCATTTTGCTAAGTGACTGACTTTTTTTTCTAAATTTGGCATTTCCATCACTCGTTTCTGATGCGATACTTCAAAGTGTGCATAAAAACAGGGTGATGGAAACATAGCTAGTGACATTTTCACAATTAAGCACATTTTTCTCCCAAATTTCCAACCAAATTCTGTAATTTCATGCGTCATTGTCTTTATATTTCATATTTTCTTTGGATGAATCTCATGAATTCTATACAGAAATGTCTGGTTCATTTCACCTCAAAATCCAAATATATAATTTCATAATCCAAAATTATTACAAAATAAATGAACACTTCTTATGCACAATAACTCCTCAAATTCCACACAATTATTAAAAAAAAAAAAATAAAATAAAGAAATTTGAAATTATTCTCTGAAAGTTCTGGTCAAGTAAGCATGGTTGTTGGCTGATGAAGATAATCTCAAAACAGCCAAATATCATCTGATTAATTATGCTGGCTAATATATCTCTATGACTAGTACAATTACCAATTTTGGATACAATACCTCTCCAATTGTTCCGCTGACATACTGATCAATGGCATTAGCCATCTCTGCACGCTTAACTCCGCTGCGGAATTTCATATTGAGCACTCTGGGATGGTGCCTGAGCCACCAGTTATCAGCCTTGTCTCCCGCCAGCCGAGTGCAGTGGATACGAGACTGCTGCCCAGCGCCAATGCCAATCACCTAACAAACACACAACATACTAATTTATTTTTTATAATTAATTTTCATACAATTACACGTTTCAAAATAGCTCAAGTAAAAAAAAAAAAAAAAAATTTTTGGTTACCTGTCCATCCTTTGCATAACACACAGAGTTGGACTGAGTGTATTTCACTGCGATACTGGCTACAATCAGGTCTCGAAGAGCACTCTCAGAGAGCTGCAATGAGATAAAAATAAGTTTCCTCATATATTAACAATAATATCATAGCCTTCCTTCCACAGTCCAATCAATTGCCAATGGATCACACCCATTAATGGAGTTTCTTACCTTGCCCTTTGACACAATGTTGCTGAAGAGCTCTTTATCAATGACGGCTCCATTCCTCTTCTGTTTGAGGTACAAACCAAACAAAACCCTCACCTCCTCTTCATCAGGTTCATAGTCAGGATCCATCTAATAGAACAGGACATACATTATGAAGGCTTAGACAGAGCTGTGTTAAAGCACATGGACCAATATACTTAATCTATTTCAAATAATCTTTTGAATTTTGAATCCTGAAAACAACGCATCACGGTTTTGACAAAAATGTTGATCAGCACAACCATTTTAAACAATGATAATAAGAAAATGTTTCTTGAGCACCAAATCAGCATATTAGAATGATTTCTGAAGGATCATGTGACACTGAAGACTGGAGTAATGATGCTGAAAATTCAGCTTTGATCACAGGAATAAATTACATTTTTAATTAAAGCTGCAAGCGGCGATGAAAGGGCCCTCGCACCCGGGCTTACCGCCACCCATTGGCCTTAGGAAAACAGTGAACAGTGGGCAACATGCATGTAAGTGAGTAAATACATAAATACAGGAGAATTATGGCAAAGTCATTTCAAAGTGCCACACTTCCTGCTGCCAACAGGTGGTGCTTTGACTGTAACTGAATATTGCCATGTAGATGTCTTCAGGCCAGGACTATTATTGAACATGTGAAGTTTGGAGCAGAGTGGACATTGTATGTCTGAGTTACAACAACTTCCTGTTTCGTGGTGTTATTTGCATACATTAGCACTTAGCCAAGTGTTGCATGATTTAACATGTTTGTAATATGTTTGGTACTTTGTGGCATATTGAAATGTGTTTTTGGGAGTGAATTACAGTGTAAAGCATGCCATTTCCTGTTGCCAGCAGGTGGCGCTATGACTAACTGAATATTGTCAAGTAAATGTCTTTAGGCCAGGACTCTTATCACACATGTGAAGTTTAAGGCAGATCGGACATTGTATGCCTGAGTTACAACAGCTTCCTCTTTCATGGCGAAACATCAGACTTTGTCAGGCCGCCACAGACACGGCCTTCAGTTAAAGTCAAGATCTTTGCTATTTAACATCACTAAGGCCTTAAGATCAGACTGACCATGTATGATGTGGTTCTGGTTAAATCTCTATGAGGAATTAATCACAGTGTAAAACATGTCATTTCCTGTTGCCCACAGGTGGCGCTATGACTGTAACTGAAGACTGCCATGTTGATGTCTTCGGTCCAGGACTGTAATAAAACATGTGAAGTTTGGGGCAGATCCGACATTGTATGCCCGAGTTACAACAACTTCCTGTTTCATGGCGAAACATCGAACTTTGTCAGGCCGCCACAGGCACGCCCTTCAGTGAAAACTCTAGATCTTCACAATTTAACGTCGCAAAGGCCTTTAGATTAGACTAACCAAATATGATGTTGATCTGATTAAAGCTCTAGGAGGAGTTCGTTAAAGTACAACGTCTGGAAATGGCAAAAACTGCAAAAATTATGCAGAGAAAACTCAAAATATCTCACTTCCTGTTGGGTTTACAGATTTTGCACCAAGGGGCTTTTTTGTAGGTATTGGACACGTGTCTACAGAATTTCATACCTGTACGTGAAACATAGCATGAAGGGCGCTTAATTGAAATTTTGTAGGTGGCGCTATCGAGCCATTTTGGCACACTAATTCCGAAACCCATATCAGATGTAAATTTTCACCACTTCTGACACGTGTTCAAAGTTTCATGAGTTTGAGCATGTTTAGGCCCTCAAAAATGCGATTCATTTCGGAGAAGAAGAATATTTGACTGAGCAATTACAATAGGTTCCTCACACCATCGGTGCTCGGGCCCTAAATATATTAACAGAAAACTTATTTTAAATTGTAAAAAATATTTCACAATATTACTGTTTTTACTGTATTTTTAAATCAAATAAATGCAGTTTTGGTGAGCATAAGAAGCTTCTTTCAAAAACATTTAAAAATCTTACAGACCCCAAACTTTTGAACCACCATAGTGCATACGTCATTATATATGTATATATTAAAGTACCATGGTACAGCATTACTATACAAAAAAAACAAACAAAAAAAAGCAACAGTTTCTATTTAGTAAGGGGCTGTGTTGAACAAAAAGACAATGCAATGTGAAACAGTGGAGCAAACTTGGTTAACATGGTCCAATAACAGTCTAGAGACCATTCTTCTGTCTCTAATCAATCAACAAGCATGATTTACCCGAAGGACACAATAGTTTCCATTCTTCTTTTTGGAGAGAATTCGCAGTGCTTCCTCCTCATAACCAGGAGCGACGATACCATCTGACACCTTAAAAAAAAAAAAAAAAAAAAAAAAAAGGTCAAAGTTGTGTATAAAATGTATAAATAAAGTATTTCAAGTATTTGTTAAATAAGAGGCTAATGCTTTGTGAGAATATGAACTCTTAGATGTAACTTTCAGTGATGAATGGCAAAGTTATTCTTTGTTTCTCTCTCACACACCTCTCTGGAGATGATCTTGGCAGTTGGGACGTCACAGACATCAGACAAAGCGATGAAATCTCCGAAGGAGGACATCCTGTCAGAACCTACAAGACATTTTTCAGATTTTTCCATATTTTTTTAGGTTTAAACATGCCAAACTACATGTAAGATTAATGCCTGACAATTCATTCTTCTTTCTACTAAGGTGAGAAAATAAATTGTGGAGATGCATGGAGAGATGTTTCACCTCTGGCTCTGGCATATGCAGTGGCGAGAGGGGTGAGGTCCTGGAGCATGTCATTCACCATACACACCTTGGCCTCGTCTTCACTCAATGGGACGCCAACTGCAGCTCCTGAAATGTGAAAATTTGTCAAAACTTTGCTGAAATTCTACAACAAAGTTGTGAGCTTTCCTGGCATCTGGGAAATATGGAAGCTTGTTTCCGCCACAGAAAAAAAAAAAAAAGAATTGCAACTTTTTATCTCACAATTCTGACTTTTTTCTCAGAATTGCATGATATAAAGTCACAATTGCGAGTTATAAAGTCAGAATTACAAGATATAAACTCGCATGTGACTTTATATCATGCAATTCTGAGAAGATAAAATGAAAAATAAAGACAATTTTGTCAGAATTGTGAAAAAAAAAAAAAGAAAAAAGAATTGTTTATATCACGTAATTCTGAGAAAAAAACTCAGAATTGTGAGATAAAGTCACAATTACCTTTTTTGTTTTTTATTCAGTGGTGGAAACAAGCTTCCATTGGGAAGCAAGCAGTGTTAATTTAGTTGACGAATAATTTGTCAATTTTCGTCGATAACTTTTTTCACTGACGAAAATGAGACGACCAAATAAAAAACAGTTTTGAATAACAAAAACTATGATGTAAATCTATGGACATTTTCATCAACAAATAAAAACGAGATGAAAATGTTAAAGGGACGGTTTGGGAAGAGATCCAGTCAGAACTGATGTCCTGTGTGGTCGATGCGCACATTTGAATTGTAACCTGATCTAACCGACGGGACATAAGTTGGCATACACTTGCTAAACGTCTCATAAAACATTCAAAATTGTGAACATCTGGGAGAAAGAGAAGAGCATACATATGCATGAATGTGAAAAAGCGTGACAACGCGAAAGAGTTTCGGTCCGGTTTCTGTGCGCACACAGAAAGCCACCTCTCAGACAGCACACGAGTACTGAACTGAGCTCTCTTTCGCATCTTTTTGCGCTTGAATGGACAAATGCGCATAAAATTATGTAAAAATATCCGTTATGGCAAGTATTCATGTAAACACAGTCGGTTACGTCTTAAGTGAACATAAATAGTTGGGAGAATATCGGATGTGTATCATTATATCTGTGCATTTGGCCTTAAAGTGACAGTAGCCTAATAAACCTGCCGCTGTCCATCATTAATGTTAATCAAATAACAAAAGAAATGAGAAAATCACTCAATGTTCATTACTGAATAACTTTAATAGCTTTAATAAGGATTAATCTATATTTAATTTATACAAATACATATGTCTGCTTGAAAGATAAATGTTAATAGATGTTTTCTCCAGGAGTATATAATGAGTTTGGAAATTTTAGAGAAATGCTTAATTGATGCATTACAATTTAACTGAACCCATTAGATTTTAGTCGACTAAATCTACTGTAGATTTAGTCGACTAAAACAATTCAGATGACTAAAATATGACTAAAACTAAATGGCATTTTAGTCAAAAGACTATGACTGAAACTAAATAAAAATTTGCTGTCAAAATTAACTCTGGAAGCAAGTTTGTGTTCATAGTATTAGTAGTAGCAGTATAGTTTTATTTAATGCCATGTCAGCATCTGAGGCTATCTTCGTGGCAAAATCAGAATTACAAAAATACAAGAGTTACATAAAAACAAATATAAAAAGCAAGCAAATACAGCAGTTAATATTATACAAGGTTTTTTACATTCGTTTGTGTTCATACCTGCAGGGCTGACGTGTTTAAATGAAGTGGCGGCTGGCAGACCAAGAGCTCTCTTCAACTCTCTCACCAGCTGCCAGGCGTTCAGAGCGTCACACAAGTTAATGAAGCCTGGAGATCCATTCAGCACTGAGACACAGTCAGAAACAGAGAGGAACATTAATATTATTACTTTTGTGGTTGAATATTTGTCTGGTAGTAGCAAGTGCAATTATATACCAGAAAGTGGAAGTGCTGGGCGTATAGTGTAGAGCTGAGCAGGAGCTTGATGGGGATTCATGCCGTACCGCAAGGGCAGTTGGGAAATTCCTCGACTGTATTCACGTCTGAAGTAATCAGAGATGGCCTCGTCATACTGAGCAGTGTGTGTGAAGGCCTGAGATATTACAAATACAAATTCACACAAAAGGATATTTCAACAACTGAAATGGAAGTCCTTGTTATTTGTCTAACAAAATAGAAACCCTTAAGCCGATCGATGGGTTTATCAAGGACAGATACAGAGAGACGTCTAGAGAGTGGCTAATATAACAAATAAATATGATAATTTAACAGCAGATGAGAGATACATAAAATTAACAATCATACACAGTGTTGGCAAGTCTGTGGTTTTCCCATGGAATTGGGCTACTTTAACACTGTTTCTGCAGGTTGTTTTTCATGTCCGCGGGTTGAAGCGACCCCAAATAACATGATATTTAGCCCCTGGAATGCGAAATTTATGTGGATTTTTTGTTTTGATCATCATTCTGAACCCCATCCAGACGTAGTAAATGCCATTTTCTCAGCTTTTTGTTTAAAATGTTGCTTTATGAAACTTAACCATATTCAAGAGTTGATAAAGAATGCATAAAGCTAGAATAATACTTTAATAGAAACAGAAAAAATACTTTCTTTTGATATATTGCATGTTCAGATATTCATACAACAACATATTCTGGGGGCCATGAAATTCTGAAAATGATCAAAAACGCTGGCAGTGGCTGGCAAAATGCTGGCAGGGAAAGAGTCAAGTTAGATTATGATTAATAGATGATACTGTCTGTTTATTTGAGGTAAAAGGGCACAAAGCATGAAGCAGAAGCGAGTAAGCGTACTGCTCAGTGGTAATTCATGTCCGAACATGATTTACCACACAAATCAGAACATTAGCTACTCAGTAACGTAGCATGTGTACATGTATTTAATTCATATAGAATTGGAATGCAATGAGAACAAAATGAAATCTCATGTAAATAGTCTTCTTTCTAAGTGGAAAGCCATGCTACTGGTCTATAATCAAGGTCAGTATTACATTAAAATTCGACCCCCTCAGTTGAAATCGCATTCCAGGGGGTGAGATGGGGGAGGGGCCCCCCTCGGATTAAATCGTGGGGCCCCCCTAGAATTGTCACCACCTTTCGCCCCACTAGCGACAGTCACGTCAGGTGGGAATTTTGGATGTGCACAAAGGTCAGTGGGTCGTCAAAGCTTAATCAAATCTCCTCTCAGACAGGATCGCCACATTACCTTGAGTGCAAGAGTTTTGCGTGTTTCCATTGTGGTATCATGGTTGTCGGAAGATTCCATTTCCTTGGCAACAACATTGTAGTCGGACGGATCACAGACTACAGTGACTCTGGCATGATTCTTCGCTGCTGCTCGAAGAAGAGTAACTCCACCTAAATATGATTGTGAGATTAATGGTGAAATTGGAGTGAATCTCACACAGGCTGCACATTTAAACCAAAACCCTCCATTTATTTATAATATTTTTTTTTTTTAATTGCTAGACATTATTTTAATGAAAATCAAGCACAATTCCCAGAAATTCAATATGTTACAAATAATAAATATAATAAAAAAAATACAATAAAGACTACCACATCTGTTATTTTTAACCAAAACTATTAAAAAATAGTTTTCATTAAATGAAATAAAGCTTAAATGCAGTAAAATATAAATATTAGATAAACTTACACTTGGAAAAAAAATAAAAAATAAAATTAGAAATGTTGCCTTGGCAAAAAAGTAACAAGTTGATGTACTAAAATCATAAAATAAAAAATAAATTAAGTTGATGTACTAAAAATCACTAAATCTGAAATAAAAATGCCTAATTTAACAGTAATTATAATAAAATAACACCACCATAAACTGATGTATAAATACATATGTATGTTCTGAATGTAAAATGCGCATATGCATATGCATATATATATATATATATATATATATATATATATATATATATATATATATATATATATATATATATATATATATATAAAACGCTGCAATAAGAATGGGGGGTGGGTAATGTGGTCAAATGTTATGAAAAAGGCTTCATTTTCTGTGCTTGACAGGGTTTCTGACCATCAATAAAATAAATGCATAATTTCATAATTTAGTTTACCATTACACTTATAATCTTCACTCTAAAGCACATTTTAAGTTTTCCTACATTCTAACATTCTTAAACATAAAAAAAAAGCATAACTGTTGAATTCTAGTCAAGGAAAATACTAAATAAAGGGTCAATTATGAGCCCTTTGATTAAAACCCTGTGAACAATTACTGTAACATTGTACTGACCGATGTCAATCTGCTCAACAGCATCTTCCACGGTCACACTGGGAGATGCAACAGTCTTCACAAACGGGTAAAGGTTGCACACAGCCACTCTTGAAGAACACGTTTACATCAAGATTAGATACTACGGTCTTTTCTCTTGATGCAATCATTTAAAAATTGATTCACAGGCTACAATGAACAAAAACATCTCGACTACAAGCTTAACCTGTCATGACTGCACCATTACAACACATACATAGTTCACAGTGCTCATAGTAAGATCAAGACTTTTGGTCACACCACAGCAGCACTATTTGAATTATCAGTAATTAGATTACCAGAGTCTCTACTTCTAACAAAAAAACCAATGGAAATCATGTTAGCACCACTAAACCCGATTATATCTTGCACTGGTGGCACATGACAATCATTCATGAAATACCATGACCTGAATTTAAAGTCTATAAAGCAGAACTTGCAAAACAAATATCATGTTATTACCTCTATAACACAGATAGCATTGGAAATTTTTTCTTACTAAACAGTATTACCTGACAAGACTAAACCCTAGTTTTTCCATGTCAGCCTTATCAGAGGGAGTCTGTCTGGCCAAAATGCCGCCATGGACAGCGGGATGAAGGGTCTTGACTCTTCCTCCAAGCATCTCAGGAAATCCAGTGAGCTCAGATACATCCCTGTATGGAAAAAAAAAATATAGAAGTTTTCATTTTGTATTAACTAGCCCTTTATTATTTAATAATTTAATACTAAATCTGCAAGATGTCTGACCTGACAGTGAGTCCAGCATCTCTGAGAGTTTTGGCGGTGCCTCCTGATGCCACTAATGACAGACCCACTGAGACCAGTCGCTTGGCAAACTCCACCAGTCCAGTCTTATCGGACACACTCAGCAATGCTGAAAGAGACCGTCAATTAGTCAATCATAAACTGTGCATGCATAAGACAAATTAAAATCTGATACTTTAACAACTGCAGCAAGATGCAATCGCCTGTAATTACACGTGACGCATCACTTTTGCACAAATTCAAAATTCATCAAAAAGCAAAACAATGATGGAATCAGATGGCATTATTATAGTATGTTGATACCATGGTACTACAGTAAATAAGTACCATGGTATAGTAATGACACTGAAATTCATGCATGGAACACTCTTAAAAAAAAAAAAAAAAAAAAAAATATTCTGGGTTAAAAACAACCCAAGTTGGGTTGAAAATGGACAAACCCAGCGGTTGGGTTAAATGTTTGCCCAACATGCTGGGCAGTTTTATTTAACCCAACTATTGTTTAAAAATTACTGTATGGCTGGCTTAAAATGAACCCAAAATCAGACACATAATTACTAGAGGCAACAATAATAATCAAAAGGTGAACATTTATTAATAAGCAATTTAAAAAAAAATGTTTATAAATAATAAAATGGAATATAAATGGATTTAAAAATAATTCCAAGAATACCATGGTATCTTGTCCCAAGAACCATGGTAAATCTGGTAAGTGATACCATGGTATTTTACCCTCAGTACTTTGATAATATACTGTAGAACAGACACATTCAGACACATTGGAATATGGTATTATTATAATGGCAGTGTCAAAAAGCATGGTATTACTATGGTGCTTTTTTGTTTGTTTGTTTACTAGTGACGAGACATCAGTTCAGTGTTCAGAATGCAAACTCTTTCAAAACCTGATATTGTCTATAAAGTTGTATGTTAATGTCAGTAAAGGCTGTGACGGATCAAAATGGCATTACGTGCTACATCACCCAACAACAACAACAAACACAACGAAAAGTATTTGATTTATAAGCAGAAGTGTGCAGAAAGTAAAAACGATACAAGATTACCTAGTTCAGATGCCATGCTGCAGGTAAAGCAGAGTAAATTTGAGATTTGTGCTGTAGCGTCTCGTGCACCGCGCGCTGTTAATAAAACCACGTGGATGCAAGTTTTATCCGCGTAGAAGCATGATGGGAAATTTAGTTTTTATGTCAAATGACACTCCCACTTTAACGAACCACAAGGAAGTGTCTTTATTTGTTTGTTTTACAAAAAATATGTATTATAAATAATCATATAATACTAATGATAATGCATTAGCAAACTTTATTGTAAATACAGAGTTCACAAATCACAGTCAAGCACGGAAAGAGAAACGCAGAAGAAGAAGAAGGTATGATACGGGCTTCATAGTGAACTTGAATGAAAAATCATGGCGTTTACACACCAATAGATGGCGCCTCTTGCACATCTTGCGTTTTGACCACACGTCACATCATTTGTAAGCAATTCAATCCCTTTAGGAGCTCTTCGTTTTGTCCTTCTCCTTTCAAACGTGTCCTCTTGTGATCCAGCAGAGCACGAGCAGCACAAAGAGATTGACATGATGATTTCATCTCAATAAATGGCGCCAAAAATCCCACAAGCGCTTTTAAAGTTGCATATAATGTTACCAAATATATGATAAAAGCCATGTAAAATAAAGATAACACAACCACACCTTTAACAAAAAGCATTTCACTAAATTAAGTTAGAAATGATCAACAATAAAAATATACTGTTCCTAATGAAGACAAAGAGTATTTGAACATTTAAGCCACAGTTAGGCTACTGTAAAATGTACTAAATTGCATTAGAAAATATCAAAATGTACAATGCATAGAATAATTATTAGTAAAGCGAGCTAGCTCATTTTAAGGCACAGAAAAGTAAAGAGTGTTTCTTTGAAGCAGGTCATTAAATGTGTTGAAGAACAGTCAAGAAGTGGAATTTATGATTTGGTTGTACAACACTTGGGTTGTAACCACTGTACATATGGGCTTTTTTACATCCTGTGAAGAATACCACATATTTTTATGACAGGAGAATGATAGATATAAGATGCAAACTTCAAAGGCAAACAAGTGTCATAAAAAAAACCAAAAAAAACAAATAATAATAAAAAAAAAAATAAACTACTGTGTTTTACTGATGAAGTTCATTTAGGGCATCAGACTTATAAATCATATAAATGTATACATCGTTATACATCATATCAGCTTTGAGATAGAAAGGCCTATTTTTAAATAATATAAATTATAAACTCTATTGTAAATACCATTTTTCACTCTCCAAAACCTATTTATTAAAATTATGCATAGCCCCTGCTATACTTTTTATTTTAAATTTTTATTTATTTATATTTATTCAAAATTGTATATAAAGACGTTTTTTTTAAAAAAAAAAAAAACTATATTTTTTGGTAGATGAAATCATATCAGCTTTGAGCATGAACATAGGTCACTGATTCTTGAGATAAGGGACAAAACATGTCCTACACACAAATGCCCTCTTTATGTTAAAAATAAATAAATTCATCAAAATAAAAATACTTACAAAACACATCTAAAGGAAATCTGGATACTCAGGACATTCATTGCTTTTATTTTTAAATAATTTTGTTAGTATTATTTAAATACATGCTCTATACTATATTTTATACAGTGTTGAAGTCTCTGCGGTCACAGCTTTAACATGTCAACTCCGTCATCCCAGTGTAATAGTTTCTGTAAATAGTTGTGGGATAAATCTTGGCATTTTTGATATGTTCATTAAGGCAGCTACAACTGAGAAAGAAAACAAAATTGCTGCACTGTACAACTCATGGTTAAGGTGAAAAAATATTCAATTTTGTCAACTCCGTTAGACGTCAACTCTGTCAGGTTTTATGTCTGATGGTTGACACGAGTGCTCTCAAAAAGTCTATATAATGTGATTTAATATGTTTTTTTGCATATGGGGAATTCTTCTAATGTTGTTTCATGATTCTATTTACATAAACTATATATTTGGCCCCAGCTGGACCTTTGTCAACTCCGTCAGTATTTGTCAACTCCATCAGTATTTGTCAACTCCGTCAGTATTTATCAACTCCGTCAGTATTTGTCAACTCCATCAGTATTTATCAACTCCGTCAGTATTTGTCAACTCCATCAGTATTTATCAACTCCGTCAGTATTTGTCAACTCCATCAGTATTTATCAACTCCGTCAGTATTTGTCAACTCCGTCAGTATTTGTCAACGCCAATTTTTTTTTTCTTTTTTCACTTAGCTCTGAACACCATTATTACATAACTGAAGACTTTACACTGTTGTTGGATAGATCAAATTAAAATATCATGCTTATTGATAAGTCTGACAGAGTTGACACAAATTAAGTTCCAAAGTGAATAAATGTACATTCTAAGAAAAAAAAAATTGTTCCCTTACATGGTTCATTTGCTGAGACCTTTGTCTACAAATTTATCAGTTTAAAAAATAATGTATTATTAAATAATAAAAACTAACCTTTAAAACATGTTTTGTCCTTTATCTCAAGAATCAGTGAGGTAATACTAGGCAATAACAAATTTAGACAAAATCTAAAATATAATATATGTAAAAACAATTGCAATTTTAATTTTTAAGACATTTGGTCATCAAAATGAGCTGGTGGAGGAAATCTGCTGGATCACAAGCCAGATTCAAACTCAAGTTGGCGACATGAGCACCAGAGCACAGCATTTGTGCCACCGCTCGAATTACCACTTCATCTTCAGGGTGGACATTAAAATCAGAAACCTCTCGCTTAAATTATTCGCTTCTGCAAAAGCCTTGAGTTTTTACAGTAAGCTGCATGTCTTCTGCCAGCTCAGTAATTGGTGTGTTTGGGTTAAAATACATAATGAGTTCATTAGGGCACATTCCAGTAATCAAAAAGGGTGTCGTTTTAATTACTGGGCTTGTGCCAAGCCAGCGCTCTTACGACTTTTGGAAACCTGTCTTTGTAATTTAATTAAAGTGAACAAATGGCATTCGCAAACTTGGCCCTGGAGGGCAATTAATACGGAATTGTGAGCGAGCGATCCCCAACTGGACGATTTGCGCCACCTATGTCAGTTAAGTTGATTGCATCGATTTCATTGATTTGCAACAGCTTCAGGCTAATTTCATCTCCAAAGGTGTGCACTCTATCTCCAGAGGCATTACTTGTTTATTTATTTATTTATTTAGCCGTCCACCTCTTTAGTTTTTGCCAAGTGATTAGATGAAAGCGTTTCATCAGGGGCAACAAAAAGTCTCTTTTGCTAAGGGTGCCGTGAGGTTGGCGGAATCAATAACTTTTTATTTGCCTCAGGGTCAGCACAGGTTGGATGTTATTGATGCTCTTAAATGCATCACAACTCTCTTTAGTCGAGGAGTGCAAAACGCTGAGGTAGGCGAGAAAGTGGCCTAGAACGGGGAAAACAACATATGTTTTAAAACCCACTTATATACAGTATACATAACAGTGGAGTATCCTGGAATGCTCGTGCTAACATTCTCATATGTAACATGATATTATTTGAGGATGCTTTTAATAAAAACCTAGGATGGTTGCTAAGGTGTTGCCAGGTGGTTGCTAGGACAAAAGAGTCCATTCTCAAGTTTCTATGGCCCTGTTTACACCTGGTATTGGTCGATCGGATCACAAGTAGACGAGGGAGACACATACCTGTTTACACCTGGTGTTTTAATCCGTCTCTTTTGTCCACTTTCATCCACTTCTGTCCTGATTTCTTTGAGGGGAAGGTCTATGGGCGGGTAAGTGTATGGGTTTTTTTCAGATCTTTCGATCTATAGGACAAAATAAGCTCACACAATTTACATATGAACTCGCACGGAGACGACGGAAAAACATACGGAATGCGTCAGCTTTAGTTTCTGCACTGACAGCCACAAGATCACGCTGAACGCTATGAGTGTGTTAGAAATCAGGAATAGTGAGAGAACATTGTGCTTGGTACGTTTTTTGCCTTCAAAACAAACTTGGGTCTTCAGCTGACAAAGTTTAAATCCTGTCTGGCTAGAGCGCTTCCCATAATGTTTACGTGTTAGGTCAGTTTTAGTAGACAGTTTTTTGTGGCTGTTCGAACACATTGGACCACATGAGCGTTTACACTATGAAAGCAATCCGGATTAATGCGTTTTCGACTACCTCAATGAATCTCCTAATGAAATGTTGGAAACCAATTGAGCATAAACCCTAACCCTAAGTATTAAACTGTGTCCTACTGTTTGTGCTAGACCAAACTTACAATTTTCATCTGATGGATGATAAAACAGATGAAAAATACCATAGATTTACTTTGAAGAAACTATATCAAGAGGCCCTGTTTACACCTGGTTTTAAGATGTATTTTGGTCGATCGAATCACAAGTAGATGAGGGAGACACATACCTGTTTACACTTGGTGTTTTTAATCCATCTCTTTTATCCACTTTCAACCACTTCTGTCCTGATTTCTTCGAGATTAAATCCCATCTGGCTAGAGTGCTTCTCATAATGTTTACGCACATTCGACCACATAAGCGTTTACACTACGAAAGCAATCCAGATTAATGCGTTTTCGACTACCTCTGAAAGTGGTGGAAAGTGAGTCAAAACGTTTTAGACCCCGTTTACACCTGTATTTAGTGTCATCCACTTGTGATCCGATAGACCAAAACGCATCTTAATACCAGGTGGAAACAGGGCCTTCCAGAGGTAGTCGAAAATGCATTCGACCGGATTGCTTTTGTAGTGTAAACGCTCATGTGGTCAAATGCATTCGAACAGCCCCAAAAGACCACCTACTCTCCACCTACTGACCTAACGCGTAAACATTATGGGAAGCGCTCTAGCCAGACGGGATTTAAACTTTGTCGGCTGAAGACCCAAGTTTGGCTTGAAGATGAAAAATGTACCAAGCACAATGTTCTCTCACCATTCCTGATTTCTAACACACACTCACAGCGATCGTCGTGGTCTTGCGGCTGTCCGAGCAGAAACGAAAGCTGCTGCTCTCCATATGTTTTTCCGTCGTCTCCGGTCGCGTTCATATGTAAATTGCTTAAGTTTATTTTGTTCATTAGATCTAAGATCTGAAAAAAACCCATACATTTACCTGCACATAGACCCTCTCCTCAAAGAAATCAGGACAGAAGTGGTTGCAAGTGGACAAAAGAGACGGATTAAAACACCAGGTGTAAACAGGAATGTGTCTCCTACGTCTATTTGTGATCCAATCGACCAAAACGCATCTTAATACCAGGTGTAAACAGCTCTTGATATGGTTTTATCATCCTTTAGATGAAAATTGTAAGTTTGGCCTCTTAGAAAAGCAAAAACTCAAAAACTGCATGGTTTGAGGTGTTATTCATGTCTGTATAGCACAAACAGTGCAGGATGCAGTTTAATACTTAGGGTTAGGGTTTATGCTCAATTGGTTTCCAACATTTCATTAGGAGATTCATTGATTCATTGATAATAAAGTCACCTCCTACAATACAAATCTTGCAACCTTGACACCAAATCTAGAAATCAGCTTCTGACAAAACCGCAGAAGTCCTTGAACTGTCCTTGCTTACTGTATCTGTATCTCTTTTAGTGTTTTTTCCTCCAGCTTGGCCAGTGTGATGGTTATATTTATCTTCTGCTCCACTGTGATTGCATCTAATTGGCAGATCAGGACTTCATTAAAGCAGATTAAGTGTGAGAGAAGATGGGCAAAACACAGTGTTGTATCGGTGAACAGGGTGACGGTGAAGGAGAGAATTAGCTGATTAAAATGGACAAGTGCTTGGACATAAGGTGGGAGGGGCTGCGGGTGATTGATGGGTGGTTGTAGCAGGTTGAAGTGTTTGGGTAAGGCCTGTCAGCGAGCTGGTAGAGAATGAGTGAGATGTCTTCATCAATTTAGAGCCATTATCATGTCAAAAGGAGAGATGCCATCTGCATGAGACTGCTTTGCAGGCAATCAATCTCATACGAGAAAAGTGTGTGCGTTTGTGTGTGCATGCATCTATTTCTTTGTATTGTAATGTCATGCAAGCATGCACAATTACTATGTATGCACACAAATGCATCCAAATGGAGGATGCCGAGGCTAGTTGTCTCACAAGGACAGGACTTGAGTCAAAAGTCAAATTTTTTGTGTGTTTTTTGTATGTTGCATGTCTTAAAAACAAAGTTGGAATTTTATTTTATAGGTTTCAATTCACAAAAACATTGACAGTCACACACACACACACACACACATTATATATATATATATATATATATATATATATATATATATATATACTAACTTTCACATTTTTTTGCTGTTCCATGAAATGTTAACTTACCTTATAGTGTATAGTGGGGAATGTTGTCATGAAGGTTCCTTTTATTACATGGGGTAAATAACTGAGGATATGTCATATAGATTTGTTTTTAATGTCTATACAGAGATCGACTTTCACTGCGGTAAAGTACTTTTTCACTGCGGTAAAAACTAACCCCGGTCTCCCAAAGTCTTTTTTAAGTGCTTATAGCACTTTTGCATTTGTGTTAAGCAGAGGTTATAAACACACACACGCATAAATTCATGCACGCCCCTCCCTTGCAGAGCATCTTTACCGTAAGCCCGTTTAATTTTCCTGAAATAGGCAGCTGACAGCTGCTTCATATTGATGGAGTGTGCAGAGACAAATGCAAAGATGGAGTGACACGCTGTTATCTGTCTTTGGATCCTCTGATCTCATTGCATACACACAAACACACACTCATCCATCCAGTTACTTTTTAGTATCACTTATCATGATTACAGTGAGAAAGCGGTAACCATTTGCGTTAAACGTCTTGCTGGAATGTTGACACAAACAGTTGATAAGAGTGATATTATTTGATACGGATATTAATGGTCAAAATGAACCCTTAAGAGAGTGTTTTTTTCACCTCTTTGCTGCTAGGCCTTTAACAAGTTTATAAATGACTGTATGAACTATACTCAGCTAACAAAATAAGTTCTAAAAACGTTTTGCTAACGTTCCCATTAAGTTTTGAAAACGTCATTTCTGAATGGTCTCTGTTCAAAATGTCCAGTTTTGATTCCTAATCTTGGTTAGGCTATACGAACGTTAAAGGGTTAGTTCACCCAAAAAATGAAAATTCTGTCATTAATTACTCACCCTCATGTCGTTCTACACCCGTAAGACCTTCATTCATCTTCGAAACACAAATTAAGATATTGTTGATGAAATCCGATGGCTCAGTGAGGCCTCTATTGAGAGCAAAGCCATTGAAACTCTCAAGATCCATAAAGGTACTAAAAACATATTTGAAACAGTTCATGTGAGTTCAGTGGTTCCATCTTAATATTATAAAGCGACAAGAATACTTTTTGTGTGCCAAAAAAACAAAGTAACGACTTTTCAACAATATAGTGATGGGCCGATTTCAAAACACTGCTTCAGAGCTTTATGAATCGAATCAGTGGATCGGAGCGCCAAAATCACATGATTTCAGCAGTTTAGCCGTTTGATAGGAGATCCGAATCACTAATTTGAAACAAAAGATTCATAAAGGTCAGAAGCTTCATGAAGCAGTGTTTTGAAATCGGCCCATCACTATATGCAAGAAAAAAATAGCAGACTAAATCGTGCGAACAATTTAGTAAATCAAGGGAACGAAATAGTGAATCGTGCGCACGATTTAGCAAATCGAGGGAACGAAATAGTAAATCGCACACACGATTTAGCAAATCGAGGGAACGAAACAGTAAATCGCTCACACGGTATAGCAAATCGAGGGAACGAAATAGTAAATCGCGCACATGTTATAGAAAATCGAGGGAACGAAATAGTAAATCGCACGTACGATTTAGCAAATCGAGGGAACAAAATAGTAAATCGCACGATTTAGCAAATCGAGGGAACGAAATAGTACATCGCGCGCACGATTTAGCAAATCGAGGGAACAAAATAGTAAATCGCGCATACGATTTAGGCCTGCTTTTTTCCTTACGTCATGTGTGGGGCTCCGTAGAAACAAGTAGTAACATTTTAAAAATGTTTGGTAAACATTCAAATAAAACGTTTTAGAAAAGAAAAAAAAAAAAACTTTTCCAAGATTGATGTATAAATAATGTATTTGTGCTAATGTTTTGAGAACATTATTAAAGACCAGACAACTTTGAATGAACGTTCTATTAACGTTACTGGAAGAATGTTCATAACTTTGAGAGAACCTTGCCAGAACGTTTGCCAAAGTTCTGAGAACGTTCCCTGTTAGCTGAGTATGTCTATGCATTTCATGCAATTGTGTTTATGATGCTGTCTGTTTGATTTCTAGAATGTCTTACAATGCTGAAATACTAATTAGCTGTGTTTGGAATCATCACTGTTACTATTGCTTAAATGATCTTTATTGCTAGTTTTGGTATATGCTATCAATTTTTTAGACGAAAATACAGCGATCAGGGGAAGACATTGAATGAGGTGATGGAATTCAGGATGGCAGCACCTTTAATGGGTGTAATTATACCAAGTGGATGGTTCCACTCTGGATTACAACCTTCTGCTACAAGGTGAAGTGCTCTGATAAATGAGGTGTGTAATCTCTCAAGACACACAAATACACATATACATGCACACATATGCACATTAATCTCCTTGAAGCTTTGCACAAGAGTATTTTACCTGTCTCGTGAGATGTATTAAGGACTGCAGAAATTTTCATGTCATTTATGTTTTGCATCAAGGGCCCTGTTTACACCTGGTATTAAGATGCGTTTTGTTTGATCGGATCACAAGTAAATGAGGGACACACATACCCATTTATACTGTGTTTTAATCCATCTCTTTTGTCCACTTTCAACCACTTCTGTCCTGATTTCTTCGAGGGTAGTGTCTATTGGTGGGTAAATGTATGGGCTTTTTCAGATCTTTCTATCTAATGGACAAAATAAGCTCACACAATTTACATACAAACGAGACCGGAGATGACGGAAAAACATGGAGAGCATCAGCTTTGGTTTCTGTTCTGACAGCTGCAAAAACCACATTGAACGCGGTAAGTGTGTTAGAAATCATGGATGGTGCGAGAACATTGCGCTTGGTACATTTGCGAATGCGTTTTCGACTACCTCTGGAAGTGGTCAAAAGTAGACAAGCTTAAAACGTTTTTGACCCCTTTACACCTGTATTTAGCGTCATCCACTTGTGATCCGATCGACCAAAACACATCTTAATACCAGGTGTAAACAGGGCCTGGGTGTTTGTTGTTAGTCCCAGGTGTGTATTGTGAAAAATACACTGAATCATTGAGTCACTGAATCATTTATTCAACCGAACTGTCCAGGAACAAAAAGTGACTAAGTGTGTTTGACTTGATGCAGCGCTGCACAGACAGTGCACTTCAGAATTTCGGAGGAAGCAGGTCATCCGGGGACTTGTCGCCTACTGTTTTTCGAATACTATGTATTCGGACATATTACTCTGTTGGCGTACTGTTTTTCACATACTATAAAGTAGGGAATTATTCGATTTCGGACACAGCACGACTGTCTTTATGAGTGAGTCATTGAATTGTTCATTCAACCAATTCATTCAATAACAGTCAATCATTCAGGAACGAAACAAGTGAATATCTGGCTGCATTTAATTCACATTTTTTATGCCCATTCCTTCGCTAATTTGATGTACGTCATTGCTTACGTTGCACGAGTGCCCACTACTGGCGGAACCCTTGCAGTGTGTTTAAATGGAACACCCTAAGCCCTTGAGAATGACCTCTGACCCGACATATGACGTATTGACGAAGCCCACTTTTTTGGGCTTCAAAATCTCGAGCCCCATTCACTACCATTATAAAGCTTGGGAGAGCCAGGATATTATTTAATATAACTCTGATTGTGTTCGTCTGAGATATACACCTAGGATGGCTGAAGGGCGAGTAAATCATGGAATAATTTTTAGGTGAACTATCCCTTTAAGATGAATGTTAGATTTCATGTGACAAGTGTTGTTAAATCAACAAGTGCCAATACCATAGATAAAATTAAAATTGCTTTAAAATGCTGGCATTTGGGGGGCACTTAAAACAAATTTTCCTTTTATTTTATATTAGTGTGTGCAATGACTAATCCTTAATGTTTAAGCCTGGCAGTGTGCACTGCCTCCAATCCTTGATTAAACATGTTGAATGTGTTTTATAAGGGGGCGTGGCCACTCATTTCAGTCAATTAGCTGCCGGCACCAGGGCCAAGGGGCCATCTGTGTAAAAAGACATGAACTAATTGACCCGTCTTCCTCTGGACGAGTGCACGAAAGAGGAGGACAGGAGGAGGAGAGGGGGATGGAGTGATGAGAGTGATGAACGGCAATGTGTCAGTTCGGCACACAGATTAACCTCAGGTCCAATCGAGCGCCAGTTAATTAACCCTACTGATGAAATGAACTGAGTATTATAACCCCCCCACAGCATCTATCAATGACATCGCTGACTGCCTTTATCTTCATGAGAGTTTCCAGGAGAGGACTGGGAACTAGTGGATGGGTCAGTTGTGCTAGAAATTTATGGGCAAAATTTTTATTAATTTATATAAATTAAATGTAAGAATTTATGCTAAAAGATTTTTTTTTTATTTTATTTATTAAATTTTTAAACAATAGTTGAGTTAAATAAAACTGCCCAAGCACATTTGGTCAAACATTTAACCCAATCGATGGGTTAAAACAACAATATATATATATATATATATATATATATATACAGTATCGGTCAAAAGTTTGGAAACATTACTATTTTTAATGTTTTTGAAAGAAGTCTCTTATACTCATCAAGCCTGCATTTATTTGATCAAAAATACAGAAAAAAACAGTAATATTGTGAAATATTATTACAATTTAAAATAATGGTTTTCTATTTTAATATACTTTAAAATATAATTTATTTCTGTGATGCAAAGCTGAATTTTCAGCATCATTACTCCAGTCTTCAGTGTCACATGATCCTTCAGAAATCATTCTAATATGCTGATTTGATACTCAGTTATCAACTGAGTATTAGTGGATCAGTGGATTACTTTTTATTCATCAAAGAATCCTAAAAAAAATATCGCAGGTTATAAAAAAAATATTAAGCAGCACAACTGTTTCCAACATTGATAATAAATCAGCATATTATAATGATTTCTGGAGGGTCATGTGACACTGAAGACTGGAGTAATGGCTGATGAAAATTTAGCTTTGCATCACAGAAATAAATGATATTTTAAAGTGTATTATAATAGAAAACCAATATTTTAGATTGTAATAATACTTCACAATATTACTGTTTTTATTTCTGTATTTTTGATCAAATAAATGCAGGCTTGATGAGCAGAAGAGGCTTCTTTTGAAAACATTAAAAATAGTAAGGTTTCTAAACTTTTGACCGGTACTGTATATATATATATATATATATATATATAACACTATATTGCCAAAAGTATTGGGACACCCCTCTAAATCATTGAATTCAGGTGTTCCAATCACTTCCATGGCCACAGGTGTATAAAATCAAGCACCTAGGCATGCAGACTGCTTCTACAAACATTTGTGAAAGAATGGGTCGCTCTCAGGAGCTCAGTGAATTCAAGCGTGGTACCGTGATAGGTTGCCACCTGTGCAATAAATCCATTCGTGAAATTTCCTCACTACTAAATATTCCACGGTCAACTGTTAGTGGTATCATAACAAGTGGAAGCAATTGGGAACAACAGCAACTCAGCCACGAAGTGGTAGGCCACGTAAAATCACAGAGCGGGGTCAGCGCATGCTGAGGCACACAGTGCGCAGAAGTCGCCAACTTTCTGCAGTGTCGATAGCTACAGACCTCCAAACTTCGTGTGGCCTTCAGATTAGCTCAAGAGCAGTGTGTAGAGAGCTTCATGGAATGGGTTTCCATGGCTGAGCAGCTGCATCCAAGCCTTACATCACCAAGTGCAATGCAAAGCGTCGGATGCAGTGGTGTAAAGCACACCGCCACTGGACTCTAGAGCAGTGGAGACGTGTTCTCTGGAGTGACGAATCACGCTTCTCTGTCTAGCAATCCGATGGAAGAGTCTGGGTTTTGGCAGTTGCCAGGAGAACGGTACTTGCCTGACTGCATTGTGCCAAGTGTAAAGTTTGGTGGAGGGGGATTATGGTGTGGGGTTGTTTTTCAGGTGTTGGGCTTGGCCCCTTAGTTCCAGTGAAAGGAATGCTTCAGCATACCAAGACATTTTGGACAATTTCATGCTCCCAACTTTGTGGGAACAGTTTGGGGATGGCCCTTTCCCGTTCCAACATGACTGCGCACCAGTGCACAAAGCAAGGTCCATAAAGACATGGATGAGCGAGTTTGGTGTGGAGGAACTTGACTGGCCTGCACAGAGTCCTGACCTCAACCCGATAGAACACCTTTGGGATGAATTAGAGCGGAGACTGCGAGCCAGGCCTTCTCGTCCAACATCAGTGCCTGACCTCACAAATGCGCTTCTAGAAGAATGGTCAAAAATTCCCATAAACACACTCCTAAACCTTGTGGAAAGCCTTCCCAGAAAAGCTGAGGCTGTTATAGCTGCAAAGGGTGGGTCAACTCCATATTAAACCCTACGGATTAAGAATGGGATGTCATTAAAGTTCATGTGCATGTAAAGGCAGGAGTCCCAAAACTTTTGGCAATATAGTGTGTGTGTGTATATATATATATATATATATATATATATATGGAATCATGTTATTTTTTTTATTTATTTTCTCTCTCATTTATTGATTGAGGCTTTGAAGTTTATCTTTTTGTAACAGTTGAACAAGACCTATATGTTTAAATATATAGAAATACATAGGAGATTTGAAGCAAACTTCTGAAAACCTCTGTTTGAACTATATTGTCAAATAGTTATGATGCTATTCAGTTAAATATTATGTCAGGTTTCAATATAATGAGGTTATAAGTGCGGGGACAAAAACAACTGAATGTTCTCAGAAAATAAATTAAGCATTTCAGAATATATATATATTTTAATTCCAAAAGAAGATGTGACTATAAAACACTCTAAAAAATGCTGAGTTGTTTCAAACCAAAATTGGGTCCATCCATTGGGTTAAAATTTTAATTTAAATTTAACCCAACGGTTGGGTTTGTCCATTTTTGACCCAAAATTGGGTTGCAACAACCCAATATTTTTTAGAGTGAATGTAGTAGTTTTTTCACTTTCATTGCACATATCAAACACATCCATTAAATCTATCAAATAATGTAACTACATTCTGTATCCGTTATTAAGTCATGGGGAGTCATACGGCACTGTTTTCTGAGAATGACCTGAAAATTAAAATGAACACATTCTTTAAAAATGTCACAAATAAAATTATGAATGCATGGTATATTTGCCAGTGATTAATCAAAAAGCAAAAAGGAACAGCTGTCTTGCTAATAATATACAGTAGTGAGCCGTGTCAACCTGTGCTCTTAAATGATATGATTCAGTCAGAAGTCAATATTAGGTTCATTGCTTTTCCATACTCTTATATTCTAATGCAGCCTCTCACCGATGCTGTGGCCTTTACTTAGAAGCTGTTGATGAATAAATTTCATCCAATAAGAGCTTGAGAGAGATGTTGGACTCCATTTGATCACAGCTAAGGTGACACAGACACTCAATCGAAATACTGCCACCAAAAAGCCATTTGTTGTCCAGACAATTTATGAGGAATTGAATAAAATTCGTCAGCTTGACTGAGTAATTGATTTTTTCATTTCACAATCCGATAGTGGTCGAAGCTCGACAGTCGGCAGTGAAGTGCAAAACTGGCACGTGTTGCAATTTCAACAGGGTTTCTATTGGCAAAACCGTTAGACTACTTAACTCAATAACCTTAGTCTATCAGGTCAATAATTTGGGCATAAAGCTACTCGGACAGACTTCTACCCAGACATTGTAAATCACATTTACATAGCACAGAAAGAATTTATGTCTCCCTTGAAGTCCACATTTATGTATGACAAGGTCCTGATTAAAATTAGTCATAAGAAACAGTTATATTCCATATTTGACATATTTCATGACTGCATTCACTTGATTATTGGTTGTTTTTTGTTCAAAGACCCAGACTTTGGATGAATATTGGTATACCTTGACATACACAGCCCACAGGATAACAAGAAATTAACCCTTAAAGGAGTCATTTCTACCTGATCTGACTGATAAAAATGCAAAACACAGTGCTCAAGTTCAAATCAGTTCAACTTTTAAAAAACACGTTGAGACCTTGCGTTTTATACCGATTCCACTGCCCGCGTCTTGCATTTTTCAAAGCAAAAACGCGCTCTGTGTGAACTAGCCCTTGTTGTGTCATCTTAAAGGGATAGTTCACCCAAAAATGAAAACCATGTCATCATTTACTAACCCTCATGTCGTTCCAAACCGGTATGACTTTCTCCAGGTATTTTGAAAAAATGTCTGTTTGTTTGGCCATACAATGAAAATCAATACAGTGTTCTTCAAAATATCTTCTTTTTTGTTCGACAGAAGAAAGAAAATCATAGGGCTCGTTCACACAGAATGCATCTTTGTGTCTAAAAACATGAGACGCAGCGCTCAGGAATGGTTTTTAAAAAAAGCACAGCGCAGAACGCGAGAGGTATCCTTTTTCATTTCTGCAAAATTATATGAAGCTTCTTGCACGTTTTGCATTGCTTTTAAAGTTAAATGTCCAGTGAGTGCACTAAAAGCACGCTCAATTTCTCTGAAATGGATGAATGTGTCGACATTTTATTACGTTGTTTGTATGTATCGTGGCAATTTGCTAAAAGGTTCATGCTCTATCACGTTTGAAAATGACATACCACCTGCACTAAACCTAACCAATAGTGTTAACAAAAAGCAAACGTGAGATAAAAACACATTTTCTGATGCAACTATGCCATTTTATCAAGTGCAGTGCTGTACTAGATGAGCTACCAAGCAAGTTTACTACGTCAGAAAAGCCATGCATGTGGGGCATGTGATACAAACGTAAAAATGTATTTGTTCACATATCATATATGGTAAAAGTGTTTTGAGGCATAGCATTATGCAAGGAATTGTGCAAAAATAATTGTGTTTATTAATCGATAATCTGCATCAATATTTTGTGTGAAAAGGAATAAAAGATATGTGCAAAAATTAAAACTTAAGAATTAAAAAATGTAACACTGTTGCAGTCAACTGTGATCTTGCACGTTCCTTTAAAATGCAGTTTCTTTCACGAGTATTTCAACTCAACACATGCTCTCGAAATTTCCATTTTGGTTCAACAGATGGTTATTCTTTCAGTCTTTATCATAATCAGACAGTCTGATGTCCACTTTCTGCATGGATAAATAGATGTCCTGTTCGTGAATATCCATGCAAATTTTTACCAAGGACAAATTGAAGTGGTTAATAGATGGTGTCAACATCTGCTGCCCACACACACTCACATTTTAACATAACATGTCTATATCATTAATCAAGCCATTTAGGCGCTGTGTGAGCTGTCACAATTGTTGTCTGGGAAGTCTTCAATTCTCACAGGTCATTAGAGGGAACGTGTGAGTGAGACAATGGAAGAATAGAGAGAGCTGGTGGTGCATTGTTCTCTGAGGGCTGTCCTCTTGTAGGATGTGGAGATAAAGCTTTCAGACTAGAGAGGCAGAGAGAGGTCAATGTCTAACAGGAGATGATTCTCACCCTTCTCTGAGAATGACAGAAGCTGCTTTATTCAGTCAAACTACTCGGAAAATCCACTGTGTCAAGGATTAAACTAATACAGAAACAAAAACTTTGTTTGTGGAAAACTAGGTGGTTGCTAGTGTGTATTGTTGTTATTGTTAACTAAAAATAAAACTATTAAAAATATGTTTTGGTAATTGAAAAGCTGAAATAAAATAAAATAAATAAAATAAAACAAAATATAAAATAAAACAAAAAAATAAAAAATAAAATAAAATAAAATGTGAATATTAGATAAAACCTTGAAGGAAATAAAAATTGAAATGTGGCCTTGGCAACTAACTGAAATAAACAATAATAAATTAAAGCTAAATAGAAAGATAAAAAAAAAAAATTAAATTGACAAAAATATACAACAAAATTACTAAAACTTAAACCCACATTAAAATGAAAATTGAAAATATAAAAAGAAAAGCTCAATACTATAATAGTATTTTAAATATAAAATTAAAAATATATAAAAATATTAATGAATAGTAAAATAAATAAATAAATAAATAAATAAAAGTTGACAAAAGCACATAAATTACTAAAACTTAAACTAAAATTACATTAGTCTGAAAATATAAAAATATTGAAATAAAATAAAAAACAAAAGATATTTTAAAATATAAATAAATACTATAACAATTTAAAAAATGCTGGGTTAAAAACAACCCAAGTTGGGTTGAATATGGACAAACACAGCGGTTGGGTTAAATGTTTGCCCAACGTGCTGGGTAGTTTTATTTAACTCAACTGTTGTTTAAAAATGACTGTATTGCTTGCTTAAAATGAACTCAAAATAGGTTGGAAATGAACATTTATTAATAAGTTTAATAAATAATAATTAAACAATAAACATTTATTAAATTGCTTATTAATACATTTTCACCTTTTGATTATAATTGTTGCCTCTAGTAATTATGTGTCTGATTTTTAATTTTGGGTTCATTTTAAGCCAGACATATAGTCATTTTTAAACAATAGTTGAGTTAAATAAAACTGTCCAGCAGGTTTTTCAAACATTTAACCCAACTGCTGGGTTAAAACAACCCAATCGCTGGATTTGTCCATTTCTGACCCAACTTGGGTTGTTTTTAACTCAGCATTTTTTAGAGTGTATACTCTAAAAATGATGGATTGTTTCAACCCAATTTTTTTTAGAGTGAATATAAATAATAATCTTCTATATAAATAGCTCTTCTAGTGTGTTGCTAAGTGATTACTAAGGCATTGCTAGGGTGTTCAGGGTGGTTGCTACACAAGTCACATGATTTGAGGTATTATTCATGTTCGTAGCACAAACAGTGGGACCAATAACACACCGTGATCTATTACTTATGGTTGAGGGTTTGTTCAAATCTCTATAAGCAAACGGATGCTTGCCAGAAGAAAGCACCACTTACAAGTAGACTAAAAATATATTAGATGATATATCACGAGTAAGTATCATGATGACTTGCAATTGAAAGACCAAAGGCCATATCATTCAGCGATTATGTAGCGATTTGCATGCAATGTTAAAGTTAATTAATAAAAAAAAATATTTTGCATTAAATAATGCAAGGTTACAAAAGGCAACATAAATCTGTGCTATGGTGTAGGTTAATTTGTTAAATTACTGTAAAAATTGCCTTCAACTTATTTGACATATTATGTTTTATAGGTCATGATTCAAGTTGAAAGTGTCCCGACTCCATCCCAACCAAAGGTTGCCATTCTCAGACAAATTAGCCAATAAAGGCCACACTTACTGTGTGCTAATGACTTTAACTTCCTCATTGACTTTATATGTCACTTTGCCGCCCAGCTTCAAAGGCGATTCATTGTAATCCATCGCAAAACCAATATCAATTAGCACATATGCTGTAGGTAAGTGGAGATAATGAAAGATTATGGAGAGCGGGAAACGAGCAGGAGGATACACAGGGAGAAAGGAGACTTCAAAGCCCTCAGTCTTCTCTCTTAAAGCAAGAGATAATGGTGCGTTGAGATAGCAGGGATATCAGGGTGAAAGTAATTATGTCTTCTTGTGTGTGATTGGTACAATATGGGTTGTTTATCTACAAGCACACAATGAGGCCCTTGTGTGGGGCCATAAAAAACCTGGTTGTTAAAGGCGGCCCATTAAACCGCCATAAACCTCACACCATCTCTAGAAGCGTAAGGTGCGTTTGTTACCTGCATGGAAAAAATAAACAGGTGGCTGATTATACTTAAAACAATGAAGGTGCTTTCCATTTAAGGAAGTATTTTTTATTAAATGTATACTGGACTTTCTGAAATATGTTCTGGTCAAGCTCAGACAATATCACTGTAAAAAATTGTTCTCTTGATTTGTTATCACATTTTTGCTTTTTTTAAATCAACTTAGATAGTTAATGTAGTTCAGATAACATAATATTTTAAGTTTCTGTTGATTAAACCAATTGCCTTCATTGTATTAACTCAAATTTTTTATTTTAATGAACTCAAAATTTTAAGGTAACCAGGTAACTTACTTTTTTAAGTTAAACCAACAGTGTACAACTATGATTTGATTGTTTATCAAATTCTAAATGATTAGGATGAAATAAACAGCCATTTCCGCGTGAGAAATTGACTGTTATCTTACCCATTTTAAACATCTTTTGACAATTTGAGATGAACACACAGATTTCGGTCATTTTATCGAACAGGACGGATGTTTGAAAGTGAGACAAACCCAACTAATACTGCAAAACATCACAGAATTCATCAAGTCTGTTAATACTTATTTATTGATGTTTGTGCTGTTGTGTTCCCTCCAAGTAATGATGTCACTTCCTGGAGGATGATGTCGGTAAAGAACTAACATTTGTTTTTACAAAACACTAACAGAATAGAAAGTGCATGAGGAGGACATTTTGCCAATTTGCTGTTAAAAAAAAAAAAAAAAAAAAAAAAAAAAAATATATATATATATATATATATATATATGCTGTGTTCCCTCCAATATATATATATATATATATATATATATATATATATATTCAATCTAAACATGTTTTCTTGGGGATATTGTTTTATATCATCATCAATTTATAGTTTTTCTAGCTTTTTGGGGGGGATATATATATATATATATATATATATATATATATATATATATATATGTATAATAAGAAGTGTTCCCTCCAAATTATTAAAGAAAAACATTAAGTAAAATTTTGAATATTTCTTAATAAATTGCCAGTTTTCCAAAAAGAGTTCTTTTTTTGTTCTTTTTAAAGAGATATTGTAATAAATGCTTAGTTAATAATATGATTTCCATCTATAAAATTGTTAAATTGGTCACTTTTCATGGCATCTGTTTGTATATAGTTCACTGAAGCTTTGATATGTTTCTGATACAGCTGAAACTCATAATAAAATGTTGATACAAAATTAAGATAATATAAAAAGTGAATAATATTACATATTATTTAAATAATATTTTTATTAATTTTTTTTTTTTTTAAATATTCAGTCGGTTAGGACATTTACTATATGATATACTGCATAAATGACCCTGTATGTAAAAATAAAGAACGCTTTCAGATGGAGGACAGAGGAGGTGTCATAATTATCTTTGAAGTTGTCTTATCAGAACGAATGACTGCTTCTTGACCCATCACAGAAACAGAGTCATCGTAGTCATGACAAAACTGATCAACATAATAAAGCCACATCATTTAATGCCAGCCTAGATGAATTTATGAGTCCCGATAAAAGCATATTACGTTTAGCAGCACAAATTACACTGAGAGGTGCAAATCGAGGACAAAAACATTGATAAAGAATGATTTTAAGTTACTTTCTGGCATTTAGGTAAAAGCTGGATATTTATCATTGTTCAGAAGCGCTGCCAGGAAAGGACCTGTCCTCAGAGATCGTTCCTGAGCACAAATAATTAGTATAATGCATTAGATGAAACCTCACACTAATTTTTTAAAAGTTGGTACACTAAAAGGGCTTGTGAATGACACACGTTTAATAAAACATCTAATAATAGACTCGATTTTTACGTTTTCTGATGTGAGGGGTTGTGTTTGCCCACGCAAATATTACTTCCAGGATATTATTATTGCTCCACACATCGTAATTAAAGTGTTTTATATGTGTATAGTGCAAAACAAAGATGACCAACAGGTCAGTTTGTACCAGACTGGAATTTGGATCATGCTAAATCAGACTTATGTTTCATTTCCATGGAAAGAAACTGCTGACTCAGACAGAGGGTCAAACAGAGGTCATGAGGCACTAGGACGTCCGCCGGTCATGGCTGTCTGATCACTGCTGAGCTGCGATAATGACCGCAGAATATGTCTGTAATCAGCGATAAGGCCTTTAATGTTCTGTAAACGTGACAGGTACTAAAGTTTACAGGCCGAAAATTAAATGATAAACTTTGACTTTGAAAGGCACATCAAGAACGCACTGTGTGATCTTAAGGAGCTGTGTGTGTCCTGTATACATACATGAACATTCAAATAAGCATTGATCTCGACTACATCATATAGTGAAACAGAACATTATTTTAGAGCATTCATTATTTTGTGTGAAATAATACACTTTCTATGATCTCAAAAATGTGCTCAAACATCCCGTCTGCGGTCAAACTGAGATATGAACTATTTGAACACTTTCTTGAACTTGAACATTTCTCATCAAGTCCTTGACTAAATCATTTGGACTATGCTATGCAGAGCTTTACACTCTTAAGGACCGTTCACACCAAGAATGATAACTATAAAGTTAACGATAACGATAAAGATATAGAGAATATACAGAGAAATAGCACTGTCCACACCACAGCTATAACGATAATGATATAGAGAAACAATATCGCTGAGATCACTTTCAGAAAGATTATTAACGATAAAACACTGACAGCCAATCAGAATCCATTCTAATCCAAGGGATCGCGCATTTAAAATGGCAGATGACGTTGCGGAGAAGTTAATCGCTGAGGTCCGGAAAAAAGCCACCACTGTTTGACAAGTCAAACCCCCTTTTCAAGGATGGATATATGGAAAACAATCGGTCATACCCTCGGAATAAATGCTGAGAAGTATTAATAATGAGATCATTATGCCAGGCTAGCAAACAGTGTAACATAAAATTACCTCAGGTATCCAGCGCTAGTTTCAACAACATTGTCTTGCTTCCTTTGAAGTTGCAGTGAAAAAGACTAGGTGTTGTTGTTTTTATTCCACTATATTGACTTTGTCAGCTAAATTCACTGTTAGATTAGATCGATTACACTAGCTATTCACTTGAAACATAGCATGCTGAGGACATCTGCTGGTTAAAGCCAGGTAAATGCAACAAGAACTGCAAAAACATGTTACACACTTTGAAACCGCAGTGCGTGAGCTTAGAATAAACAGACCGTTACCCTTCGTTGGTGTGGATGCAAATATACTTATCGTTATAGTTATCTCTATAGTTATTGTTCTTGGTGTGAACGGGCCTTTACACTCTAAAAAATAATGTGTTGGCAAAAAAAAAAAAAAAATTAACGCAACAGTTTGCATCAATTTTTTTGAGTTATGACAACTTTGAGTGAATTTATGTTCAACCAACAAGCTACATTAATAATTTGTAGCATAAACACAAATTTTTAAGTTGATTACTCAAAAAAAATAAGTCGCTCCAACTACCAGAGTTGTAGCCCTGGAACCAATTAATCTTATCTATTTCAGTTCAAATCAACAGCTATATGCGAACATAACTTATTTAACATGTATATTTAACGAACAAGTAAGATATTACTTGTCACTGCATTAGCGCAGTCATTGCTTATAGAGTCAATGAAGTGTTTACATTCAGCACAATGGTAACCACAAAAACTTCAACATTACAAAAACTCTTTTAAATGTCAAACATAACAGCATTAAACACTAACAGGTCTTTTTTTCCTTCACTAAAAACAAATAAATTAACACTTTATTTCGACATTTATTCTCCTTATCCAGTCCTATGCAAAGCATGCTGGGAACTAGAAATCCACTGCCTAATTTCCGAAGTTATCAAGACAATTTCATTAAGTTACTACAACTTTTTTTTTTTTTTTAAAGCCAATTAACATAGAAATTTAAGTTTAAATTACAGACAATATTAAGTTGATGTAATAATCAACATTATTATGTCAACAGAACTCTACAAAATAATGCTTGCAACTTAAAAGGTTTAATTAAAACAATAAATTAGAATTTTTAACTTGCAACCACGTATTTATTTAAGTTGTGGTAACAGGTCCCCTGAATTACTTTTTAGAGTGTACTGTACATCCACAATTTTAGGAACACATCTGAGACAGTTGATCCTTAACTGAAGATCTCCATTCAGTCACCTGAGCTATAAAAGAGCAACATATGAGCAATAAAATCTTCCCGTGGATTCAGATATAATGTTTAGAAAGAACACAATAAAGTACAGTATAATGCATCTATTTACATCTTAAATTAAATCTAAACATTTCAATTAAAATAAGAATACAGACATATATCAGATAAATCACAATCATTCTTGTTACAGATATATTTTAGCAATGCCTGTCATTGCAATGAATCACTGGTAAGCATGCAACAAACCTGCGCGCGCGCAATAGGCCTACTTAAGAGAGGACGTGACACGAGGCCGGTGGTGCCATTGATTCAATTTAATTTGCGCACCTCTGTCACAGGGTGCCAAAGACGGATTTACCAGTGGCCGGGCTGTTTAAATTACTTTTAAATCATAAAAGCAGCGCAACGGTAGAGGGGAGGGAGAGGTAGAGGTTGCTGGGAATATGCGGACAGCACTTGATTTCTCTTGAGCAAATTAGCTCCACGGCCGTGTCTCAAAACCTAGTGAGTTGCCTAACTGGACAGCATAGGCTATTTGGTAGCCACAGAGATGGCAATGGGAAAAAACGTCTCGTATAAAGACTTATTTTTATTTACTATTTATTTACATTTTTTGCTTTTTGATGTAGGCTACAATGTAATAATATGCACAATATCCGCCATATTTTTTAGGTAAGAGCGGGCGCGGCCATTTGTAATTTGAATGAGTCTGGCTTCCGGTGTCATTTGCTTCGTTATTTTTAGCTGTACAAAACAGCTCGTTATGCTGCTTGATATTGCAAACTGGTATTTCTTACCATATTATTTTAATGTAGCCTATTGTCTTAATTATAAACAAGCTGGTTTGTAGCGCAAACAGTTTTACAGTTTAGCCTACTTTGATATTCAGTGGCTAATAAATCGGAAGTCTGGCACATTCACAGAAAACACCTTCCTTCCGCGTTTAAAAATAAGGTGGATATAGGCCTACTATAAAACGAGAGATATCAAAGACATGACGGATGTAGACTGCTTCCTCAAACATGCTGTCTAGGTAGGCAGCACACTAGATTTTGAGTCACAGCCTGCTTCAGCACCGCAGACCGGCGCTCATTTACGGTATAGAGGGGCGGGATGCTCCAATCTTCTCGGGTCAAGGCGAAAATATCAGAGTTTCGGCCTCACGTCGCCTGTGCAAAGACTGTTTTCCATGTTATTAATCCACCGTCCACCGCCGTTTCATGTAGGCAATATTTAAAATAACAATTGCGAATTGCAATTCATTTCGTCTCGATTTATTGCGTGTTTACGACAAGCTTCATGGATGGAATGAAGGTTTTGAATGAATTGCCTGTATTTCATTTATTACATATAGGTTTACAACTATTTTTATTATTTGTTTTCCCCCATGTAATGCAAACTGTGTTTGCACTTATACAGAAGCGTGTAAAATATATCGACTACAACATATGTTAAGTCAGTCGGAAATTATTTTTGTTTATGTGTTTTTTCGAACCGACTATTCTGTCTCAAATTAATTTATTAAAAGGCATCTTAATACCCCTCATATATGCTGGAATAAATAAGTCCAATAAAATGAGCAACAAATTGTATTTTCGAGGTGATGAGATCTCATATGAAAAGATAAATTCATGCAGTACAAGCAGTTATTATAATAATTATTATTATTAATATACTGTTAAAAAGTATATGCATGCTGCCGTTACTTTAAGTAGCATCCTGACCTTACACATATTGTATTTGTCTAAATCCATATAGTCTTAATTCAGTCATAAAATTGAACGAAACCGGTTAGTTTAGATTAGGATAATAATTTGGATGTCACCATATATTTTTAGGTTATGTGACAAAACCCTTTTTAATCATACCATATAATGCTGCGAACATGTGACTTATTATAGGCTAATGCGTAATTTTACGGACTATGTACAATATAAAGTCATAAAATTCAATTATATTAATATTA
Organism: Mylopharyngodon piceus; assembly: GCA_039654765.1. Lineage (NCBI taxonomy): Eukaryota > Metazoa > Chordata > Actinopteri > Cypriniformes > Xenocyprididae > Mylopharyngodon > Mylopharyngodon piceus. The sequence goes on along the minus strand of CM077440.1, from coordinate 16,319,032 downwards.
CAGCCGAGATTAAATAAGCGGGTCGTAAAAAATATTAGATCACATTATTAGTATTAATATGTAGGGTACATCTTGGACAACTGCTCAGTGAGATTATTTTTTATTTGATATATTATGTGAGATACTGAATAATAATAATAATAATAATAATTATTATTATTATTATTATATTATTATTATTATAAAACCTGCACCAAATGCAGGTTTTAAGGTCTTACAAATAGTAAAAGCATCATAATAATCTTACAAAATAAATAAACTTATCGCGACAAGAAATTACTATTATGTCATTTATTAATTTATTTAGATTATTTTTTGATGATTTAGGGATAGTTTTAAACTTGCAATTGGTGCGATTGAGTTCCTGTAAGCCACGAGAAACGCTTTGGAAACTCCGCGCGCGTCTTTGCTCTGATGACAAGTCTCAGTCCAAGGACGAGCTCGAAGTGTCTGTAGTACAGTATGATTAGTTAATTAGAAAGCTGTCAAGTGATCTACTCCCGCAGGACATCCTCTGCAGCCAATCAGCGCTCACAACGGCGTTATGACTGAGACGTGAACGCGCGGAGAGGTTCAGAGAGCAGAGTAGATGACAGAGATACTGTTCTAAACAAGAGAGAGCTGTGATATAGCACGATTACGCGCTCGTATCCTTTCTGGACGCATTTTCTTTCTTTTCTTTTTTGTGCGTAAAAGTTTAGAGATACTTTATTAACTATATAGATACTTTGGTCGTCTCATGGGCTGAGTTCCGCATATCAGTTAGACTCATATCCCACAAGTTATAAATAGAGCAGAAAGTATCACTAATCGTGTTTAAAACGCATGCATCTGTGCGTAAAACACAGCTATCCAACTCCAAACAACCTAGAAGCGTCGCAATGGAAAAATCAAAGAACTTCAGGATCGACGCTCTTCTGGCTGAAGAACCCCATCGAGGGACACGAGACGTATCACCTGGACGGAGCAGCGACAGCCCGACGGGTAGCCCGGTGTCCTGCAGGCGCGCCGACACTCCGTCCCCCCGCGGGACCCCCGGCGCCATACACCTCCAAACCGGAATCATACCTAAACCAGGGCTGCTCAATCTCCCACACCCGGGACTCACTTCAATTCCAGCCATGTACACGACGCCCATGTACCCCATTTCAGCTTTGGGAGGTCAGCACCCTGCCCTGGCGTACTCGGGTTTTACGCAGCTGACGCAGCCGTACCCGGAGCAGCTGAAGGCGGCGGCGATGGCCGGATCTTTACCGCTGGAGCACTGGATACGAGCTGGCATCATGGTACCACGACTGCCCGATTACACCTGTGAGTGGGGTAGCATTCAGATGAGTGGGTAACTTTGTTAAATCATTACTAAACATTAAAAAAAATCCTTAAATCATCAGTTAATGTTCATAGAAAATCTAATATATGATTAATGAAAGTTTTATGACATTTCTAACTATTTGAATGCATTAATCTGTTAAGCATTAAATTATTGACTAATGTTTGCTATTCTTATTTATGAAATTTGAAGCACCATAACACTTTGTAAACTTTAATTAATAATTCATTTAACATAATGCTGCTAAACCGTCGATCTACATTCACATATGAACAGGCCATATATGTAAATATATTAATCGTACGCTGTAAAAAAAATTGTTCATGATTTATCACAACAATTTTTCTTTTGTCAAATAAACTTTAATAATTAATGTGGTTCAGATAACATAATATTTTGAGTTTCTGTTGAAACTCAAAATTTTTAATTTCAATGAACTCAAAATTTTAAGGTAACACCAATTTTTAATTTTAAAGTTAAACCAACATTTCTTTTTTACAGTGTGTGTGTGTGTGTGTGTGTATATATATATATATATATAGAGAGAGAGAGAGAGAGAGAGAGAAAAAAATTTACAATATATAAATCTGGTTATTTTTACCTGCTTAAATAACATCTGTGAAGTTCCATTGGAGCTTTTTTTTTTTTTTTTGTTCTAAATGGACTTTTAGATTTTCAAAAGAAACAATTCCCTATTCCATAATAGTGCTGTTTTAAAGTACTCAGAATTCACATGAGCAAATGCAAATTACAATTTTTCTGAAATCAAAAAAAGCATCTGAAGTAAATAGAAAAAAGTAGAAGAAAATAGAATAAGGTGTCACTTTTCTCCAAATCATTCAGAGTGCATATATTGTACACCTCCATCATTATAGCATCATTATTACTGTCATAGACCAAATTTTGTTGCATTACCGCCACTGTCAGTTTGAAAGCAAACATTGTAAAAGCTCATGAAATCCTTTTCAACATAATCAAAGGTGAGGAAACGCAAACAGAGGGAGAGAGATGTGCTTACACACCTGTGACTCTTGAAAAGTGTGGAGTTAATTTGTCACTAAGCAATTATGATGTTTATAACTCCTGTTTGATGGATTATTAAACTGAAATCATGGTGGTCACATGTGGCAAAATTAGGTTGCTGAATTATAAATGACAATCTAGGTGGCTAAATAATAAGACAGTATCAGGAAAATATGATGCATTTGAAATTAAAATAGCTTTTGCTGAAAGCAGAAATTTTAAATGTATAATATAATAGAAAATTATATATAATAGCCAATATATTTTACCATCTTTAACAGACATGATTGAAAGATGATATTATCCACAGATAGTTAAAGAAACAACAACTCAACAATAAAGTCAGTTTGACAGTGACTGAACAATAGTCTGTATAGTGTTGATTTACACCAAACTGTAATAATATAATTTTATTTTTGGCTTCTTTATAAAGCCATAAATGTCAGCTCGATGGAAATTGTCTTTGTGCGAGAGAGAAACTATAAACAAACACCTTAAACATACTGTAGTTCATCAATAAAATCCCAAAAGCGTTCATTGAATTTTCATTAAGTTAATGGCTTGCTCTTGCATTTTATGGCTGCCCAGCCCTGCTTCCACTGTGTTTAACAATAAGCTGCAGTAAAGCTATTATGGTAAATGATAGCTACAAATTCTAGGCTTTCTTTTGTGTGTGTGTGTGTGTGTGTGTGCAACCCTGCAAGTCCTTGACATTATATAAAAGAGACAAAAATCTCATAAAAATAATCTAGACGTGGAATACAGTATCTTGCATCCCTTTTGGCTGGTGCTTAATTTTTATATAGAGGCACAAGAGGCCTCTTATTAATTTGGAAGAGATTTACAGTTTTAGCAATGACGTTAGTGCAGGCTTTTAAGTAAAAATGCTGCTAAACGTTTATGCCCCTATTTATATTAGATCAACATAAAGTTATGTTAAACTTGAGCAGAATATTCGCAGTTAATGTGTTGCGCAGACTTGAACAAACCCATAACCCAAAGATATGAACCACTATAGAAACCACACAGAAACATTCTAAAAACACAACAAACTCAATTTAATGGTCTTTTGTGTGTAACCTGTTTATAATTTATACCAGCTATTAATGTTCGCCTTCCTTCTGTTTGTCTTACAGCCGCCCCCCAGTCCGGTTTGATGGGTAAATGTCGTCGGCCACGGACAGCATTCACCAGTCAACAACTACTGGAGCTGGAAAACCAGTTTAAACTGAACAAGTACCTTTCCAGGCCCAAACGCTTCGAAGTGGCTACATCTCTCATGCTGACCGAGACACAGGTAAATAAGTGTGAAAGTGAGCGAGTGGAAGAGTTTTGATATGGGCTTGACATTAACACCCGCCAACCCGCCAAATGCGGGTGTATTACAGCAGTGGCGTGTAACACAGTCACTCCTACTAGCCACTTTGGCGGGTTGAATTTTATATATAATATATACATTTTTCAATTGCAGTCTTTTAAAAAGGCATCTGAAATAATAAACTAAGTGCAATAGCGATGTCAAAAATACAGATCTTTCGATACATATCAATCTGAAACGCTTCCAATACTCATTTTCCGCAGAATAGATAAACAATACCAGCTGCTCCTTTCTCTCTCTCTCTCATCTCTCCGACAGCGAGTTGACACACAAACCCGTCTCGTTTCATTTGCTCCGGATGAATATTGTTGGTGTTACAGGGCTTGAATTTCGGCGTGGGATTGCGTGTATTGCACATAATTTTACTAATTCCCGCAGATTTTGTGCTCACACCCAAAGTGCGGCACATAAAGCCGCCTCTCAGTACTAAATTGAGTTATTTTTCACTGCTTATTGCGCTTAAACAGTCAAATACACACAAAATAATGTCAAAATGCTGGTCTTGGCGAGTATTCATGTAAACACAGTCAGTTATGTTTTAAGTGAACGTAAACAGTTGAGAAAGAAAACGCATGTGTAACAGTATAATGGATCCGTGCGTCAGGTCTTAAAGTGACAGCAGCCTAATATACCTGCTGCCAAATTATGAGATAATATTAAAAATATCTATATGGCAGTTTTTTTTCCCATGGTATCGATGTCAAAATTGTGGCCAGTGAAAATGCTGAGTGGCTAGTAACTTTGGAAAACCACTAGCCACAGTGGCTGGTGAGCAAAAAAGTTAATGTCAAGCCCTATATACAGTATACTACAGTTCAATGATTACCATATTTACACTATTGTAGTTTGGGGTCATTTTTAAAAAAAAGAAATTAATACTTTTATTCAGCAAGGGTGCATTAAATTGATCAAAAGTGACACAAGTAACAGTAAAGACATTGTTTACTAAAGATTTCTATTTCAAATAAATGCTGTTCTTTTGGACTTTCTATGCATCAAAGAATCTGGAAAAAAAAAAAAAAAAAAAAAGTATCACGGTTTCCACAAAAATATTACGCAGCACAACTGTTTACAACATTGATAATAATAATAATAATAATAATAATAATAATAATAAATGTTTCTTGAGCAGCAAATCAGCATATTAGAATGAGACACTGAAGTAATGATGCTGAAAATTCAGCTTTGCATCACAGGAATAAAATTACATTTTAAAATATAATAAAATAGAAAACAGTTATTTTAAATTGCAATAATATTTCACAATATTACTGTTTTTACTGTATTTTTGATCAAATTAATGCAGCCTTGGTGATCATAAGACACTTCTTTCAAAAACATGAAAGACCCAAAATTCTACTCATTAGGTTGGACAAAGGGGGGAAACACTGATTTGGTATCACCATTATGGTAGTGTCCAAAATTATTTTCTATATTCCTCTATTTGATTATTGTTTCTTTGGCAGAATGTGGCTATTTTGCTGATAACCTTTTGTGTTTGTGTATAAAACAGGTCAAGATCTGGTTCCAGAACCGGCGAATGAAGTGGAAACGCAGTCGCAAGGCTAAAGAACAGGCCGCGCAGGTCGAGGTCGAACGCCAACGTGGGGGGACCAAATCGACCAATGAGAGGCCAGGAAGGGACGGCCGCAGGGCTCTCGCTCAGAGTGTGGAGGAGCACGAGGAAGAGGACGATCTTGACGAGGACGATGAAGAAGAAGATGAGGAGGAAGGGCCACACAAGTTCATAAACGACAACCTAAATATACCACGTTCCACAGACTTTCTGCACCACACATCTGCGTTAGGATACCACGCTGACAGCCCGTTCTCTGAGGACGACTTGGAGGAGGTGGGAGGCGGCGATAGGAAGATTGGGGCAGGGTTATGAAAAAATTTCCAAATGGAAACTGAGACTGCATGAACTCACAGCAGCATTACAGTCCTGTGCTGTGGTCTGACTATGGCAACAGTAAGATGAAAAAACTGAGACTATAAAAGCCAAACCATTTAGCCACCTGAAGACACATGAAAAGACAACCAAGTATACAAGGGACTTCATTGGTGTTTGAGGTGACAGAGAATCTTATACAGACAAGTAGACATTTAATAGTATAACAAATAACAAACATTTAAGCTGTGTTCCAAAACCTATAGACAGCAATTTAAAAAAGTTTTTTTTTAAAGTACTTTTATTCCTGCAAGGATGCGTGAAATTGATCAAAAGTGACAGTAAAAACATTTAGAATGTTACAAAAGATTCTGTTCTTTTGAACTTCCTATTCATCACAGAATCCCGAAAAAAAGTAACATTGTTTCCACAAAATATTAAGCAGCACAACTGTTTTCAACATTGATAATAATAAGAAATGTTTCTTGAGCAGCAAATCATCATATTAGAATGATTTCTGAAGGATCATGTGACACTGAAGACTGGAGTAATGATGCTAAAAATGTCAGCTTTGCATCAAAGGAATAAATTATTTTTTAAAATTTATTAAAACAGATTTTAAATAATTTGCAACAATATTTCACAATATTAGCATTTTACAGTTTTTTTCCTGATAAAAATTAATGCAGCATTTGTGAGAGAGACTTCTTGCAAGAACATTAAAATATCCAAGCCCAATTTTTTTAACGATAATGTATTATTAATTCAATAGCAAAAAAGTAATAATAAACAGCTTAAAATTGTCTGATTCACCCAATATTTGCTATATAGAATATCATGTTGCTATCTTCGCAACATGCTAACGTTAAACGCCATTAGAATCAATTGTTCACATAAGGTGTGCTATTTGTGAGGCACACTGAGATGTTGCCTTATGTAGAGCGTTCCAAATCAGTCACGGTTTTATTTTAATTAGAAGGCAGTTGCCTGTGTAGGCAGTAAGGCAGATTACTAGGTTTTGGAACAGAGCTTTTGATTACACTTTTTGAGAGCTATGTCTTGTTTCAGCAAGACTTACATGTTAATTTATTGTTTTTGTTCATTGTAAATAGCATCAGATGTTCTGTGTCATGTGTACAGTTTTTGCAGCAAAACACTTTTCCTCCATTATTATTGATTACAAGTAAACCTCAACTAAATATAGGCTACAGCTATGCAAAAAAATATGATTTTTTTGAATGCTGGTGAATATGGAATCTAAATTATCCCATTTGATTTCTTAATACACACCTGGTGCATGATTCAACCGTGCACATTATTCCAAAGAAATATTGTTTTGAGAAGCGTTTCTAAAATCGTACAGCTAGAACAGTAATTTAATTCAGGTTAACAGTAATATTAACAGCAATAATAGCAAATAATGACAGATTTGAAAAAGAAGCATTACCAACTGGGAAACGTCAAGATGTTCTGGTATGAAATGGGCACTTTTCATGACCGGATCAATTCCTGAGGCTATAAGGATACACTCATTATGTGCCAAAACATCATTTATATATTTTAAATGCATGTAGTTTAATTAAATCCCATTAAATCAGTTTGAAACTCATTGTTTTAGGGTTGATTAATTATACAACATGCATACTATTTATTTGCATTAAAATATGCAGTAGCCTATAAATGAATATGCATTTCTCTGACGTCTTTCTACCTATGCATCATGATGGAAGAGAGCTGGAGGCATGTCTATTTCTAAATGTCATGGTTACATTCATATGTGGCTCAGTGTTTGTTCACTTTAATGTTATTTAAGCAAGTTAAAGTGTGTGTAATTTATTTCCATTGAAGGATGCAAGAAAGGTCGATGCACAGTATAATAATGTTATATTTGTCTGTGTTGCTGTAAATTGCTGGAAATAAACAAAAAGAAAAACAAAAGTGTGACAATGATTGTCTTCAAAATCTGAATAAAGTTCCCTTCAGAGGCATCAACACACGTTCAGATAATAGGCCTATTTGGATAAACTCATATATATATATACACACACACACACACCGATCAGGTGTAACATTATGACCACCTTCCTAATATTGTGTTGGTCCCCCTTTTGCTGCCAAAACAGCCCTGACCCGTCGAGGCATGGACTCCTCTAGACCCCTGAAGGTGTGCTGTGGTATCTGGCACCAAGATGTTAGCAGCAGATCCTTTAAGTCCTGTAAGTTGCGAGGTGGAGCCTCCATGGATCGGACTTGTTTGTTCAGCACATCCCACAGATGCTCGATTGGATTGAGATCTGGGGAATTTGGAGGCCAAGTCAACACCTCAAACTCGTTGTGCTCCTCAAACCATTCCTGAACCATTTTTGCTTTGTGGCACGGCGCAATATCCTGCTGCAAGAGGCCACAGCCACCAGGGAATACTGTTTCCATGAAAGGGTGTACATGGTCTGCAACAATGCTTAGGTAGGTGGTACGTGTCAAAGTAACATCCACATGGATGGCAGGACCCAAGGTTTCCCAGCAGAACATTGCCCAAAGCATCACACTGCCTCCGCCAGCTTGCCTTCTTCCCATAGTGCATCCTGGTGCCATGTGTTCCCCAGGTAAGCGACACACACGCACCCGGCCATCCACGTGATGTAAAAGAAAACGTGATTCATCAGACCAGGCCACCTTCTTCCATTGCTCCGTGGTCCAGTTCTGATGCTCACGTGCCCACTGTTGGCTCTTTCAGTGGTGGACAGGGGTCAGCATGGACACCCTGACTGGTCTGCGGCTCTGCAGCCCCATACGCAACAAACTGTGATGCACTGTGTATTCTGACACCTTTCTATCAGAACCAGCATTAACTTCTTGAGCAATTTGAGCTACAGTAGCTCGTCTGTTGGATCGAACCACACAGGCCAGCCTTCGCTCCCCACGTGCATCAATGAGCCTTGGCCGCCCATGACCCTGTCGCCGGTTCACCACTGTTCCTTCCTTGGACCACTTTTGATAGATACTGACCACTGCAGACTGGGAACACCCCACAAGAGCTGCAGCTTTGGAGATGCTCTGACCCAGTCGTCTAGCCGTCACAATTTGGCCCTTGTCAAACAGGTGCCGTGATGAAGAGATAATCAGTGTTATTCACTTCACCTGTCAGTGGTCATAATGTTATGCCTGATCGGTGTATAATATAATATAATACAAATCTTTGTTTAAAGCTCACTTGGATTTTTCTTGGAATTCTATTTCAAATATCAGTATTGAAGATCCCATTATACAAAACTGCTGTCTTTTAATTCATTGACTGGACGGGCAGCAGATTCAGACACAACCACGAGCCTGATTAACATGCTGGAGAACGGCAAATCTGCAGCCCATAATAAAGCAGCAGAAAGAGGTTATTTACAGCCCAGCCTCTCAAATATGAATTACTCAGGCGGGTTTACTGATAGTCAAATAATTAAGTTAATGAAGAGGAAGTAAAGTAATCAGCCCCTTGGTAGTGATGTCATCACAGTAATTTCATTTACACACACACAAAAAGCAAGAAAAAAAGAGAAAAATTATGGGAATATGACTAAAACAAGGCACTTTATTGGGCGTTTGTATGAGGGCGGTGATTAAATGCACAACAAGTACAGACAGCATAACTTCTCTGTCACGGAGGCTACAGGACAGCATGTTTATATAGTGATTAAATGCATTTTTAACTGGCCTCAGAAAGGTGCCTCTGCCTTGTTAAAACTGAACCAGACCGGAACATCGAGGACAGTCTCTGAGTGAGTTTTTTTACTCATTTTCAGAGATTGGACTACACAGGTTTATTTCCTGGGTAAGGCGGATAGCATACGCTCCTTGACGGGAGACTATAGGGCTTTACAGCTTGAGAGTTGTCAATGAAACCCTCAAAAGTTTTACATAGGATAGGTTTTAAAGTCAAGAAAGTCACTCCACGTAGTGTCTACCTGATTAGGTAAATTGCACGTTAACATTTGCATTACATTTGGCAGACATCTAAAGCGACTAACACAGTTTATGCCTGGGAATCAAACACATGACCTTGGAGTTGCATGTATCAAACTAGAAAAAGGACAGGAGAGAGCCTCAGTACGCAAGAGGACATTAACCATGAAGTGCAGCACTTTCCATGCATTTTCATGTTTACTTAAATTTTTAGGCTGTATGTTAGTGGCTCTTAAGATAAACAGGTTATTTACAATGTTTACACTAGTTTTATTAAAAAGTTCTAAAGAAAATGTGAGTGATACTTGCAAAACGTTCTTGCACGTTGCTGCCAGGTTGTTGCTATGTGGTTGATAGGGTCTTCTAGGGCCCTGTTTGCGTTAAATCCCGTCTGGTTAACGCACTTCCCATAGTGTTTACGCATTAGGTCAGTAAGCGGAGAATAGGCGGTCTTTTGTGGCTGTTCGAAGACATTCATTCACATAAGCGTTTACACTACGAAAGCAATCCGGTTAAATGCATTCTCGACTACCTCTGGAAGTGGTTGTTTACACCTTATTTAGCACCGTCCACTTGTGATCCAATTGACCAAAATGCATCTTAATACCAGTTGTAAACAGGGTCTAGGTGATTTCTCCTTCAATGTAAGCCAATGGGAATTTACTAATAATAGAAAAGTGATAAAACACCTCTTCAGCACTCAGCAAGTCACACGATTTGAGTTATCATTCATGTCCATAATGGCATGGCACAAATTGCACACCAAAGTTTACTAATTAAGGTTAGGCAGTGGTTCTCAATCAGGGGCCAGGGCCCACTAGGGGGCCTCAGCAAATTAACATAGGGGCCTCAGGATAAATTAAAATTATTTAAAAGAAGACAAAACAAGCATTAAAATAAGCTCATTCACCCTCTCAACAGAGTTTTTTTTTCTTCTTCAAAGAACCACATCTGATCTAGTTATATACATTCTTTTTAAAATAATTTTTAGTATTTTTAAAAATCCTTATCCAGTAAATCATGAACAGCTCTTGGAGTTGAATCATGGAGTTGAATCATGGTGGCCTTGGAGTCAAAAAAAGGCTGAGAACCTCTAGATTAGGGTTTTGTTTTTTATATTGAGTGTTTTGGTGTTTTATATTTAAAACTTGTGGTTTTAAAGCATACATTTGTAGTATACACTGCAAGATGGACACAAGGTTACAAAAGGTTGTTTTCGCAGTGATGCAATTGAAGAACCATTTTTGGTTCCCCAAAAAACCTTTAAGTGAACGGTTGTTAAGAGAACCTCTTTTTTCTTAGTTGGAAGAACATTTTAAAAATCTAAAGAACCTTTTTTCACTATAAAGAACCTCAAAAGGTTCCATGGATGTTAAAGGATCTTCATGGAACTATCAATGGCAATAAAGAACATTTATTTTTAAGAGTGTAGCTTTATCTTCCAACCATTACGGCACTGACCCAAAGTCATGAGCACATAGCATTGAAGATATCCCGACTTTATGCATGGCTCCGCTTTCTGCAAACGGCCCTTTTATCCGCATGAAAATGTCAGTTTCATAGTGAAATAAGTAAATGCGACTCTACCAATTTGTCTGCCGGCAAATCAGCAACAATAAGTTGAGCGACATGACCTCGTAAAATATTTATACCCTGTAGTTTAATCAATCAGACTCATTACGGGAATATGAACAGATTGTGTGATCTTTTAAAGTAATCACCCTTATTGCTTGAGATTTCCCTCGGCCTTGTCGTGTCACTTAAGCTAATGGGAAGGTAAGAGAATGAGAGACTGGCCCCATAAATTCACATCTGTCCCGACTTTAACCGCAGCTCAAACACACACAAAAAGGCCAAGTTTTAGTAATAAACTTTATTGAAAAAGGCTCAGCCTTTTCTCTTTAAATGCAAGCTTGCGTTCGGGACAGGCATTTATTATGCTTGCGGGAAATCTATCAAACAGATGCGAAATGTGGCTTAATAATCAAGATAAGCGACTAGCTAGCCGTCACGATGATTATGATTGGCTTGGAGTCAGCAAAAGGCTGTGTTTGTTTTTCCCTGCCGCAATAAATAATCGGCCTATCCTTGAGATGTGATTTCTGAATGTACACGTAGAAAGCGCTCGATGTTTACTTTTGTACGCTAGTGGCTAATTTCAATGTTCGGGCCTACCTAAACTTGAAGCGAATGCAGTATATTTATAGCTGATTGCACTATGACTGTTTTAAAGACATAAACTTCAGCCCAGTCCTCTATTGCGGTGTCAAATAAAGCAAGATTCAAGATTAAAAATCAAATTTATACCTAGAAATAAACAACGGATATGAACGTTACAAAGAAATAGTGTCAATCAAAAAAGGGTCCAATCAATGCAACATAGAATAGCCACAGAATTTTACTAAATGTGACGCATTTAAACTGCATTCCCTACCCCTTCCCTTTATGGCACATCTGTGATTTACTGAACGAGAGAAACACTGAGGATCAAAGGCACTCAACATTGACCCATAATCCCTGGCTAATTAAATAATTCACTAATTGATTCATCACCAAATCAATACAGCAGGAGATGGTTTATGGTGTTGGTATAGCACTCTGTGACCAATCGGTTGCAACCAGGAAGATGTATTTTTATTAGCGGTGTTTGACAAGGCATGCATGATTATTACTTTTGCTATTACTATAGGCTTTTGCAAGTGACACTAACATTTTTTTTTTTTTTTTACAGAAAATTTAAAAGTTTAGTTTTTAAAATACAGTTATTTCATATAAATGACCAAAATGAGCAAGGCATCCCTGTCGGAAAATTCAAATAAAACCAGTGTAAAGTCGTGGTAGGTTTTATATGGTTTCTAGCTGGTTGTTTATGGTCATTAGCTGGTCTAAAATGGATTAGATGGTTGATAAGATGGACTACCATCGGGTGGATGTAGTTTTGACATAATAGAATATTGGATTAGGAAAAATAAGGGGAAAAAAGTCAAGAAACTTATCAGGAACTTGTCTGGAGTCATGTTTTACTCCCAAATCCTTAAAGAGAGGGGATGGATGGATGGAAGGTGGATGGATGTTTACTCACGAATCCTTAAAGAAAGGGGATAAAGGGGATGGATGGATGGATGGATGGATGGGTGGATGTTTTACTCCCGAATCCTTAAAGAGGGGATAAAGGGGATGAATGGATGAATGGGTGGATGTTTTACTCCCGAATCCTTAAAGAGGGGATGGATGAATGGGTGGATGTTTTACTCCCAAATCCTTAAAGAGGGGATGGATGGATGGATGGGTGGATGTTTTACTCCTGAATCCTTAAAGAGTGGATGGATGGATGGATGGATGGATGTTTTACTCCCAAATCCTTAAAGAGAGGGGATGGATGGATGAATGGAACATGGATAGAACAATGGATGGATGGAACAATGGATGGACGAATGGAACGTGGATAGAACAATGGATGGATGGATGGATGGATGGGTGGATGTTTTACTCCCAAATCCTTAAAGAGGGGATGGATGGATGGGTGGATGTTTTACTCCTGAATCCTTAAAGAGTGGATGGATGGATGAATGGATGTTTTACTCCCAAATCCTTAAAGAGAGGGGATGGATGGATGAATGGAACATGGATAGAACAATGGATGGATGGAACAATGGATGGATGCATGGGACATAGATAGAACAATGGATGGATGGATGGATTGATGGATGCATGACATTATTTTCAGAACAATTAAGCAATCGTTGCCCTCAATTCTCATTACTGTAATGTGTAAGAAAATATTATTATAATGCAAAAAATACAGATTATTTAAATTGTAAAGCATTTATACATGTCTGTTTTCATTAATGCTGATTTAAATAATAATAAAAAATGATAGCACTACAGTAATATTAAGATTTTTGGGGGAAATATGCTTAATCCAAATTTATATATAGAATTTTTCTTTTTTTCTTTTTTTTTTTTTGGACCAGGAGATCCATTCTTCATCCAGCAACAACATTGCAAAAATCAAATCGTATCCATCTTACATATAAGGTATATATCTTTTTTTCCCTAGCAGTGATGCTGATTAACATACTGAAACGTATTATCCTCAGACAAAACAAAGGTAGGTTTAGTTTGACCTTGATGTGGACTATAAAATTACATCATCTCATAGCCTGTGGGATCATGAAAGCAAAGACGGCCGACCAATGGAGGACAGTCCCACATGCTCCCCAGACCATAAACATTGTTTCTGTATAATGAATGATTATCCAGAGAGGGCCGACTAGACTTAAAGTGGGATGGTTTGCATGGATGGAAATGCTAATTAAAGTGCAATTCATCCCACTGGAACTGTATCTACGTCTGTGCATTATACGTTGGCTGTCTGATAGTGTCGATGTCTAGGTAAACATGTGTGTCCATATGCAGTTTATGGCTTCTCTTTCCCCCATCGGTGGCGTAAGGTCATTGATGAGATTTATTAAGATGAACATTGAGTCAGAACGTCACTTTTGACCCTCACAACCCCTGTGAATAATAAATTCAGGTGCCTAAACAGCCTGTAATAATTGTTTCATACCTTCGAGTAACAGCGTAGACCACCCAAAGGGGTTTGACCAGACCTTTTTGTTGAGGTTTCGGTAGGTGGTCATTGACGAAATGGTTTTTGTGAAGGTCAGCCACTAAATAAACAACATTAAAATGTCACATTGTTACATTGTCAAAACGGCCAACATTCAAACATTTTTAATGCCTTCCTCAAGTCATTAGCAGATAAATTCTGAATTAATTTATCCAAAACAAAAGCTCTGTCTAAAGAACAGGTTACAGTTTTTATTAATATAAATAATAAAAAAAAGAAGTAAACAAAAAATGAATCGCTGCTTACTTTCCAAAAACGCTTGTTGTATAAATATTTGTCTTCATGATTTTTATTAATTCTGAATTAATACAAACTATCAAGTGTCTTTTTTCACAATTAGACCATACAGATCAACTCCTAAGTGTTGCAACCATTTATTATTATAAATATATCATAGGCTACATCACAGTTTAATGAAAATATTATATTGAGAATCTCTTCCTTTGTAAACAATTATTCTCCCCTCTCCAAAAAAAATAAATAAATAAATAAATAAAAAAAAAAAAAAAATCAATGTTTATATGTAAACAAAAGCCTAAATTAAATTTTTTCAGCATATAAAGCGATTGTGTCACTTCAGAAGATTTGGACTAAAACTAAATTCATATGGATTACTTTTACGATCTCTTTATGAACGTCAAAGTGGCAGTTGCGTAGGCCTAGTTGTTAATGGAGGGACAGAAATCTCTCAGATTTCAATAAAAATATCTTCATTTGTGCTCCGAAGATGAACGAAAGTCTTACGGGTTTGGAATGACATGAGGGTGAGTAAAAGATGACAGAAATTTTATTTTTGAGTGAATTAACCGTTTAGGTGTTTCAACGGTCCCTCTGTACCAATTGTACGTGGTTACAACAGTATTTACATTGTAAAGTACTTCGAAGTATTACATGGTATTAGTTTCTAAAACACCATGGTATTACTATTTTTTGGGACACATTTGTTTACATATTAATATCAAAATGAAAGAAAAAAAAAAAAAAAAAACACATTGGAAAATGCCAATAAATACTGCCCAAACCCTGTCTTCAGTTTTCTACACTTGTCAGCTAGAGATCAGATCACAACACAACTTGAGCAACATCTCCCCCGTGTGGTGATACTGAAACCTTCAAGAAAACCAAACCAATTCCATCGGGCGCTTTAAATCACACTTTATTCACCATTTATAAAAGGAAAGGGAACAAATGACGTAAATGAATGCCAAGAGACATTTCTCCAGTCTTATATCCCATAAATTAAGAGGCTTGCATAATTAAGTGTTCCTGAACAGAAACAAACCTGGACAGAATTGCATGTATAAGTTAAAATGTCCTTTTTAAACACAACAAACTTCTAGTGAAAATGAGGAGCCACCACAAAGCAATCTGCAGTGAATCTGAATATTAAGGTAATTTTTCTGAAATAATCAGAAAATTATTAATGTTATTAAAAAAACAAACAAAAAACAAAAACAAAACAAACACACACATTTAGGTCCTTGTTCACAGATAAAATTCCAACTTCATTATATAGTATATGGAATGCTTCAGTTAATTTAGTCCTGAATTATGAAACAGCATGTGATTCATGATAACATGTCCAGTTGCCACAATGCAAAAAAAAAAAAAAAAGTAATGGTCCTAAAAACAGGCTTCATTTTAATTCTTTTAATGCTAAATATAATTTATTACCGATTTCTTTCTGTTTATATTGCAGATAAAATATGACCCAGATATTTTTTTTCATCCACACTAGCCAAGCCTCATCAAACATAAACATGACTGAATGCAAAATATTTCTTGCCGAATTAAAATGCATTACAACCTGTTTATTACACAGTTCTCTTAAAGAACACCCTAATACTGTAAGCAATGAAAGGAACTTCTTGCTAAATCAAAACAAATTCGTATTTATGCAGTCATTTATACCACTTAAAAAGAGAAAAGGGAACACATCATTCTTGCAAAGTAATGTGAACTAGTATTAAGTATTCACAGGCATGACCATTCATTATGAATCCTCTCAAAGTCTCATACAGAACACCACTTTCACATGCTAATAAAAGCTGAGCGCTATAACCAACCGAGTTAAAGTTAATAACTTACTCTTTAATCCAAACATTTTTCGGCCATTTTTTTCCAGACTCATTCATTTTACATGAGCAGAACTATTTTTTCAATGCTACAATGTACATACGAATGCATTTACAAACGATTGAGACAGAAATCCGTTCTAGATTTAAAGACCAATGGCAGTTTTATCTTTGAACCTTCACAACACAAAGTCTCTAAATCTCTGCTCATAAAAAGCCTCGGATGTCTTGCTTTACCAGGAGAAATGTTGTTTAAACAAACTAATGTCAATTACATTTCAAACAGCTAAAATGTCGATAGAGTTGTTCAGGGATGACGTCAAAACCCGGAAGACTAATTCGCCAGTGATTCCCTCGAGATTTTTTTTAAAACATATTTTAAAATAAACATAACAGCTTCAAAATTTGCGTTTTTACAGAGCCCCACACATGCCATGCAGGAAAAAAAAAAAAAAAAAATAGTAGGTTAAATCGTGCGCACGATTTATAAAAAGAGGGAACGAATTAGTAAATCGTGGGCGCGATTTAGCAAATCGAGGGAACGAATTAGTAAATCGAGGGAACGAATTAGTAAATCGTGCGCATGATTTAGCAAATAGAGGGAACAAAATAGTAAACCATGCGCACGATTTAGGAAATCGAGGGAACGAAATAGTAAACCATGCGCACGATTTAGCAAATCGAGGGAACAAAATAGTCAATTTTGCGGCTGATTTAGCAAATTAAGGGAACAAAATAGTAAAGCGTGCGCATGATTTAGCAAATCAAGGGAATGAAATAGTAAACCGTGCGCACGATTTAGCAAATCCAGGGAACGAAATAGTAAATCATGCGCATGATTTATCAAATCGAGGGAACGAAATAGTAAATCGTGCACACAATTTAGCAAATTGGTCTTTAAATCGTGCGCACGATTTACTTTTTTTCCCCCTGCATATCATGTGCGGGGCTCTGTACGTTTTTGATATGGGGTGTATGCAATTTACATTGAGCAAAATGTCCAAATATCATCATGTTATGTTTACCACAGAGCTTATTTTACTCATCCCTGAGGGAATCAGTGGCGAATTAGTCTTTTTAGGTTTTGACGTCATCCCTGCAGCACTCAATTGAAACTGTCATAAATATTTTTTTGGTTCCTAAGAATGTACAAGCTAAGAAATATGGAAAAAGACACAGAAGCCAAATTACAATCAGAAAACATCCAGTTTGATGATACGTAACAGGTGCCATTGTGGTGAACAGAGTTTTTGCCCTCTCGTGTGGTTTGCGTGGCTTAAATCAGGAACATGCCCAACTCATATTTTACCCCAAAATCATCAGATAATTTCATTGCTCAAAACAGATTTTGGGGTAAAAATGTGAGATTCACCAACAAATTTGCGTGTGTAACTAAGGCATGCTGAGCTCACTGAGGTAAGAGAGAGCAAATGTTTGCAAGGCTTGTGATTTTTGTCCGAAAGAGAGAGTGCATAGTCCAAAAAGTCTGGAGTCCACTGGAAAACAAGCATGAAATCTCAGTGGTAGCATCATACTCTGTTGGTATCTACATCTGTACCGTCTGAGCCTCGAAGGTTCTGGACCTGGTCAAGCACCCAGCTGATTCTGGGCCTTTCCTGAGGATTGGTCACCATAGTGGAGCTGAGAAGGGTTTGAAGACCTTGAGAATAACTGTGTCAAAGATAGAGACAAGGTTATACAGGATACATCAAGGATCTCTTTGGCAGGTAGCGTTTCTCCGGTTAGATGCTAAAATATGTTCGAAAACTAAATCCTAGACTCCAATTTCATGACTAAAAGTGTTCAATAACAAGCTGTTTTCTGAAATAAAGAGAATAGTAGTCGACAGATAATATGATCTGAAACAGCTTTTATTAAACTTAGTCTTCATAATCTCTTGTGAATGTACAATATTGTGAAGGTAAAATGAATAAATATTTTCCAAAACATCCACATTTCTTCATGTGTAAACCTTTTGTAAAGTGGGAAAATTACTTTAAAATACATATTTATAATAGTATTTAAAATATAATATTCCAGATTTACAATAAATATTTTTAATTAGGGAAAATTTGTTTCAAATATAATATTATAATATGATTTAAAATACAATATTTTATTATATTTGAAAATTATAATATTTTAAACATAAAAATATAAACATTTACCCTTTTTAACAAATTTTACACATAAATTATGTAACTGAAATGCAAAATACATTATTTAAAAATATATTTTACAAAAAATATTTTTTTTTATCATTTATATTTATAGTTAAAATATTTAATATTATTTAAAATATGATAATTACATTTAAGTTACACATTTTCTTTTTGTTAATGTGTTAATGTTTAAAATATAATACAACAATAATATTTAAAATATAAAATTTATTTATTTTAAAATTAGCTGAAAATGTAATACTATAATATTAAAAAATAATATTCCACAATGTGCAGTTTTTTAATGAAGGAAAATGTATATATTATATATATATATATACTATATTACGATATATTACATTTGATTGATGATCATCTACAAAAAATTGGATCTTGCACTCCAAAGGTCCAAGGATGTTGAATTTTACACAATAACAGCCCTGAAAGATCTCAAGCTTACCTGCACGGCTGTGGAATGGAGACTGGATTCTGGACGGCGAGAGCCACGCTGTCACCCTTCTGAAATATCAAGTCATACGGTCCTTCCAGCATCATCATACAGTACAGCACACAACCTAGAGACTACAGACAGAAAAAAAACAAATGTTACCTACAGCAGACATAACAGACTGTCATAGACATAACATCACACTGATCAGGAGCAGAGATGAAAGGATGAAGGACATTAGACCTGCACAGACATAACAGTGTATATATTGATATACATGTACAGAAGTCATGTTGTTTTGAGAAAGAAAAGCTGAAAAACACATAAAAAAGAGAATTACCCAAATATCTGTTCTCTCATCAATGATACAGTGACTCTCCACATTAAAGAGCTCTGGTGCTCTGTAGGAGATGGTGCACCTCTGAGCAGCCCAATCCTGAAAGGGAAGATGTAACCAAAAGAGGAATCATTTAAAGTTTTGTTTTACTCGCTATGTTTCCATCCACCTATTTTTATGCACATTTTGGGAATGCAGCAATAAGAAGACATGCGTATAAACTAAGACAGAAACACATTTACCAAATAAATCCTTTGCTGCACCAAAAAAAAAAAAAAAAAAATTGCACAGCATCTCAAATCATTCTGAAATGTCTGAGCCACATCCCAATGTGCATACTATCCACCCTAAATAGTATGTGAGATTAGAATTGTCTAATATTGCCCACAACCCATTGCGCTTTGGAGGAGAATTCGGTTTAAAACTACAAACATGAATAAAAAGTGTCAAAAAACTACAAACATGGTGGATGTATGCGACCGAGGGTTAAGTAGAGAGGTTTAGATAAAGGAGTTTGAGTGACTAATAATCAACATTTAACATGATAAGAAATATTTACTTGATGTTACCCATGTTATATTTAATCTGCAACAACAAAGTGAACTTTTCTAAAAATCCGTTTGGCCATTAACTTTTAAATGCATCATTATGCAAAAATACGAGGAGAGTTCTCCGCATGAAAGACCCATGATGTGCTACTTCTTTTTTCTCCAGTACGGTAGGAAATTAAATGAAATGTGGAGGATTTTAACTGTGACAAGATGAGTTTATGGTGACAGGATGCATGTAACTATGCGACAGAGCGTTAAAGACGCAATTTTATGACGTGATAGTATGTCCCAAAGCTTGTCTACTTTTCTGCTACACACTCAAAAGTATGTACTTTTTCTTCACAAAAAGAGTACATACTTTTAGGGAGTAGTATAAGTAAGCAAATTGGGACACAGCACATGAAACATGTACATGATTGCATTCCCAAATACCAGGCATCCGAATGCAAGATAACATAACAGCGTTTATTGCGTTTCGTCATTTATAATGTAGGAAAAAAGAACCACAGTGGCTTCCCTGATTGCAGCAACTTCCATTTTTATTACAGATATTTTGCGCCAATTTCCCAGAAAGTGACAATTTTGTTCTCTTGAACACATGGGATGGAAACGCCGATTAATTCACAATTATTTTATGTGATATTCCAAGTTCAATTCACAACTTTAAATGGAAACATAGCTACTGATAACTCTAGATTAAGTGCTGCTTGATATTTCTGCTCTGACCTGGACTGTCATGGCCTCCCGTGACCCTCGAACTTCAATCCTGGCCTTGTTCATGGAGCCCAAATCCATTAAAAAAGGCTGATCGTTCTCATCCAGTAAAACGTTGGTGGGTTTCAAATCTCTGTTTTCAGAAATAAAACTCATGTTAGAGAAATAATAAGAACAGGAAAACACAGCCAAATATTTCAGACTGACAACAGGATATTCCTCAAGAGGTTTTTGTTTTTAATCGGTTAAGCATCAGGTCAGCTTTTGTTGTCTACTTAGATATAAGGGTCATTGACAAATAAGGTTTTTAAAAGTGTAAAAAAAAAACATAATGGAGATATAATTAATTTTAACTTTTATTAAGTGTTAACAATGAAATTATGTGGTTTTTATAATCAATTAACACTGCTTTTGTCATGTTTTACAAGATGGACAAAATTTGTCACCAAAAAAGTCGTTTTTACCGAAAATTTCGGTTATACCAAATGACGATATTTTCAGAAAATGCTAACAGGCTGATATCTAGCTAGCTAGCTAGCAAAAGGACAATTAAACATTTTATATTTAGTACAAGTTTTTAAAATATTACAACATTTTCCATGTTTTATAGCGGTTGTACCAAATGACCTGATGTTTCGGGACATGCGTATGAGCAAGTGAAAACATTAATTTTTCAAATAGTTAAAAAAGAGTTAGCTAATTTACTTCACGACCATGTGGTCCTTTGCAGGTGTCTGAATGATGTCACATCCTGTCACATGATATTGACCGCATGACTTGATCCAAAATGGTCCCTTTATATTGGTTACTCCAAATGACATCAATGAAATTCATTTTTCCAGACATTTTTCTCATAACAAAGCAACGACTTCTACACATAATTTTAATACCAATTTGCACTATGTTGATATATGATGATATAAAATCATGCCAGAATAAAAAATGTATACATTTATTACATTTTAAGATATTTTAATCACAAATGAAATGGCTGTATTGGCCTTTGGACGGTTAAACCAAATGACTTTTGACACTTCAAAATCTTTAAAATACCTTTATATGTAGCAAAATATAATTAAAATCTTTTGGATTCAATAAAAGAGATCTAGTTGTACTACCTTACAAACTTTTGATGTCATATCTTTGTTTTTTTATTATTATTAAGGCCTTTGGACAAAAAAATGACCCGTCATGTCATTGACCCATATAATATCTCTTTTAGTGTAACGATTATTGAAAGTATGCCTAGGATTCATATAAGTGGGACTTTCATTTATCTTCATCTATTTTTATTTGACTTCAAGGCCTTCAGTCCGTGTTGGATGATGGATATTCCATCTTGTCTTCAGGGATTTACTCAGGCAGGATATTGTGTTTCAAACTGATTTTACAGTTGGGTTTTTGAGTCTAAAACTGATTCATCAGTAACACTACATACAATATTACATAGTATGCTAAATATATAATATTAGCAATAAAATCAGACTGAATCAGCACTTTTTAGGGATTCAAAATCTCAAACCCCATTCACTACCATTATAAAGCTTTGAAGAGCCAGGATATTTTTTTAATATAACTCAGATTGTGTTTGGCTGAAAGAAGACAGTCTTATACACCTAGGATGGCTTGAGAGTGAGTAAATTATGGGATAATTTTCATTTTTGGGTGAACTATCCCTTTAACTAAAGTGAACAAGTGGAACCTATTGTAAAGTGTTACTAATTACATGAATTTGTAGACTAACTACTATTTAGTAACTAGTTATTTTTACAGGTTCCATCTTCAATGCAGAACCAAGGCAATTTGGGTTCAGAATGAATGAATTGTACTCTCAGTAGTACCTGTGTGCATAGTCTTTGTCATGAATTGCTTTGAGGCCTTCACAGATGCCATGCAGAATGTGCAAGATGCGACTCTCAGGCATTGAGCTCCCCTTATCCCGCAGCTTCTCAAGAACAGACCACAGACTTCCTTTCTGCACAGGAACAATTCAGCAAATGAAACACTGCACGTCTTTTTAGATGTCTGGAATGGAAAGCAGAACACAGTCCACTTACACTGATGTACGGGAGCAACAGCCAGGCTTCACACTTTCCGCCGCGCTCCATGAAGGTGTGTGAGGTCAGGCTGAGGATGTTGGGGTGGTTGAAGAGGCGGTGCATCTCCACCTCGGTCTGAGCCTCCTTACGGGCCTCGCGGTCATGACAAAGGATTCGCTTTAGAGCGTAGAAGCGTCCATCATGTGCACCCTCGACCAGGTCAACATAGCTGAAACCTCTAGAAGGAGCGGAGAATTTATGAAAATTGTCATCCATAATTATCAAAGATGGACCATATTTTTGGGCTCAAATTCAGTACGCTTTCAAGTATTTTAAGGACTGAATTGTCTAGTTGAGGAGTCTTACCCTTCTTCTAGTTTCTGGATGAAGAAGTATCTCTTGTTGTCAATTGTGATGACACTGCGCGAGCAGATACACAAAGCTTGTCCCATTTTCTCTGGAGCATTGCTTAGGACCAACCGTGGATGGAGGAGAGGCACTGAAAGTGATCATGACTTGATTAATTATATTCATATTGTTTTCAAAATTTATTTTATATAAATGTTTTTTTATTCTATATTCAGAATGTCAGTTGAATACTGCATGTTCACATAAGCCATTGCCAGTGTCCAATTTTCCACTAAAATAAATTATTCACCTCACGGTGAAGAACGGAGCTGTCTGATTGGCTCTTTATATTTTTCCTTTATGACGTGCCCTGTTGCTTTCGAAAAGGTGACACATGCGACTTGTTACAGTTGCTAGGGAAAACCCGTTGAATTTAGAGTGAATTTGCCACGTTAATTCATGACTCTGTTGTTCTACACATGGATCGATTCATGAATTCGCGTCCGCAGTAAACGTGGCGTCTTTCGCAGACATTGTATTCACCGAGCGAGACCCGTAATATTCAGATATAGACTAGGTTCTTAGCTAGTTACCTGAAGCTTATATCGAGCCATACAGTATAGATCAAACTGAAGAATTAAAGTGAGACTCTGTTTACCTGAGACGCTCTCCTTCTTGTCCTCCGCTGATTTCTCCGGTTTCTTCCGTGTACAAAGAAAACGTAACAGTGACGTAAAACTTACGGCTGCCGGTTTAACCCATTCAATGCTGGCACATTCCAGAAGACAGTTTTGCGTGATTATTATAATTTATATGATTATTATTAGAATTGTTAATATTATTATAAATCTAATTATTAAATTATTAATATTATATATATATATATATATATATATATATATAATATTATACAATTGTTTATAATGTACACATTTAATATGCAAGTATAAAAAGTGACTATCATTTTTAATTATTAGTGTTTGTCTTATTAATGCTCTTTTGGTAGATAAAAGTTTTGTATGGTTTACAGTTCAATACAGTATACACCATTTTAATTATTAAATTAATTTACATAATACAGGCCTTATTATTATTAGCATAAAAGCTTATGATTAAATACTCATGATAATATCCAATATTATTAAATATATAAAATTAATATAACTGTTAATATTATTATAAATCCAATTATTAAATCATATATATATATATATATATGATTTAATAATTGAATAATTGTATATATATATATATATATATATATATATATATATATACACTGCCCTCCAAAAGTTTGGAAACGCCCTAGAAGAGTGGGGTTTTGAACAATATTGGCATGAATCCTTTTTAATTTGTGATAATTTTGCACTGATAAGGGACAACACAAACTACAAAAACATATTTTATTACATAAACAGTTTATACATAGAATACATAGAAAATTAAATTTTCAATTCATCAAAATATCCACCATTAGCAGCTATCTGACCTAAACTGGGTTCTAATTGGTTCATTGTATTCTAAAATTAATTGGCAATCAATTGTTGAAGCTATTAAGGTGTGCTGACCCAAAAATCTTTTACAAACCTTGGCCAAGTTTAAACCAGTAACCAGGCATCACAGCTGGCAAAGGGGCATGTCTGACTTTGACATGTATATATTGCCATTGTTATGTAATCAAAATGAAAATTATTATTGCTGGTCTTCAATGATAATGTCAAGTTACTTTAATGTATTTGCACCAAAAAATGATAAGGATTTATGCTGATATTGTCCAAAACCACATTTTGCCAAAGGTGTTTCCAAACTTTTGGAGGGCAGTGTATATATATAAATATATATAATAAAATTGTTTATAATGTACACATTTAATATGAAAGTATAAATTTGTGTAGGTCTATAAAAAGTGACTAAGAAGTCTAGGTATAAAAGCATTTGTCTAATTATCATTTTTAATTATTAGTGTTGTTTTATTAATGCTCTTTCGGTAGATAAAACTTTTGTATGGTTTAATTATTATGTATATATATTTATTTTGCATGGTTTATCTAATTATCATTTACAGTTCAATACAGTATACACCATTTTAATTGGGTAATTATTAAATTAATTTAAATAACACAGGCCTAATTATTATTATTAGCATAAAAGCTCATATGATTAAATAGTTATAATATCCAATATTATTAAATATATAAAATATAATTGTTAATATTATTCTAAATTTAATTAAATTTATATATATGCAAGTATAAATTTGTGTAGGTCTAGGAAGTCTATGTATAAAAGCATTTATCTAATTATCATTTTTAATTATTAGTATTTGTCTTATTAATGCTCTTTCCGTAGATAAAAGTTTTGTATAGTTTACAGTTCAATACAGTATACACCATTTTAATTGGGTACTAATTAAATTAATTTAAACAGTATAATTATTATTATTAGCATAAAAACTTATGATTAGTGATGACAATATCCATTATTAAACACTGGATATTAATCATTTAATAGTTTTTTTTTCTTCATCATTAATATGATTAATTGCAGTGATATTGTTTCTTTATTATCAGGGTTTTAAACCAATGGTCATATATAAAATAAATGTAGTACAATAATGATCTGTTAAACTTACAAAAGTTATATAATATCATAGATACAGATCTTATAGAAGATTTAGATCATAATAACGTTAATGTCGTTAGGGTTAAGTTATTAGCCTATAAAGTATTATCAATCAAAATCTAAAATCTTTTCTATATTGGAAGGAATTGCCTGTATTTGACAATGTCACCAAATTATTAAAAGAACCACCACAACAACAACATAATTTAAGCTATATTTTATTTCATTTTTCTGGTAGAAAAATAAACAACACTTTTACATTTTAGTACTCTTCACCCTCCTCATCTTCCTCGAATGAATCAATGCCCACTTCTTCGTAGTCCTTCTCCAGAGCCGCCATATCTTCTCTGGCCTCAGAAAACTCTCCCTCTTCCATTCCCTCGCCCACATACCAGTGCACAAAGGCTCTCTTGGCATACATCAGGTCAAATTTGTGGTCCAGACGAGCCCAGGCTTCAGCAATGGCAGTGGTGTTGCTAAGCATGCACACTGCTCTTTGCACTTTGGCTAAATCTCCACCAGGAACCACAGTTGGGGGCTGGTAGTTAATGCCCACCTTGAAGCCAGTGGGACACCAGTCCACAAACTGGATGCTTCTCTTGGTCTTGATGGCGGCGATGGCCACGTTGACATCTTTTGGAACCACGTCTCCCCTGTACAGCAAACAGCAGGCCATGTATTTTCCATGGCGTGGATCGCACTTCACCATCTGGTTGCAGGGCTCGAAACACGAGTTGGTGATCTCAGCCACAGAGAGCTGCTCATGGTAGGCCTTCTCGGCGGAGATTACCGGAGCATAGGTGGCGAGCGGGAAGTGGATACGAGGGTAGGGGACCAAATTGGTCTGGAACTCCGTGAGGTCGACGTTCAAAGCACCGTCAAAGCGCAGAGAGGCGGTGATGGAGGAAACGATCTGACTGATGAGCCGGTTGAGGTTGGTGTAGGACGGGCGCTCGATATCCAGGTTCCTCCTGCAGATATCATAGATGGCCTCGTTGTCCACCATGAAGGCACAATCAGAGTGCTCGAGGGTGGTGTGGGTGGTCAGGATGGAGTTGTATGGCTCCACCACAGCCGTAGACACCTGGGGAGCTGGGTAAATGGCAAACTCTAGCTTGGACTTCTTTCCGAAGTCAACTGAGAGACGCTCCATCAGAAGGGAGGTGAAACCTGAGCCTGTGCCTCCACCGAAACTGTGGAAGACCAGGAAACCTTGCAGCCCTGTGCACTGGTCGGCCTGTGTGGAAGAAGGGAGGGAAGTTGCATTTTAGTTTCTGTTATTTTGATCTCATTTGTAAGCAGGGCTTGACATGCTTACAATTGCTACAATTGTAATTGACATTGCTAACCAGCCACTGTGGCTAGTGGTTTTCCAAAGTTACCAGCCACAATTTTGTCATCAATACCATAGGGGAAAACTGCCATACAGATATTTTTAATATTATCCCATAATTTGGCAGCAGGTAAGACCCGCATTTTGACATTATTTTGTGTGTATTTGACTGTTTAAGCGCAATAAACAGTGAAAAATAACTTAATTTAGTACTGAGAGGTGGCTTTATGTGCCGCATTTTGGGTGTGAGAACAAAATCTGCAGGAATGAGTAAAATTATGCGCAATTCACGCAATCCCATGCCGAAATTCAAACCCTGTAACACCAACAATATTCATCCAGAGCAAATGAAACGAGTGAGTGAGGGGAGGCGGGTTTGTGTGTCAACTCGCTGTCGGAAAGCGCAGCTGGTATCGTTTATCTGTTCTCTGGATAATAAGTACTGGAAGAGTTTCAGATATTTCAGTATCAATATGTATCGAAAAATCTATATTTTTGACAACATTACATTGCACTTAGTTTATTATTTCAGATGCCTTTTTAAAAGACTGCAATTGAAAAAAAATGTATATATTTTGTATAAACTTCAACCCGCCAAAGTGGCTAGCAGGAGTGACTGTGTTACATGCCACTGCTGAAATCCACCCGCATTTAGCGGGTGTTAATGTCAAGCCCTGTTTGTAAGTAAATGTAACACTATTTTTTCACATTACCAGTTTGCGTATGCGGTCCAGCACCGAGTCAATGATCTCCTTGCCAATGGTGTAGTGCCCACGGGCATAGTTATTCGCTGCATCCTCTTTGCCTGAGATGAGCTGCTCAGGATGAAACAGTTGGCGATAGGTGCCTGTGCGGACCTCGTCTGAAAGAATAACAAGTACCATACAAAGTTAGAGCAAAAATCATCAAACCCTGAACAGTGTTGTTACTGTTAACTAAAACGAACACTATTATAAATAATCTTCGGTATTTGAAATAAAAAAAAAAAATATATAAATATTAGATGAAAAACTTATATGTAACAAAAACTTAAAAATTAGAAATGTTGCTTTGGCAAATAACTGAAATAAAATTACTAAATCTAAAACTGAAATAAAAATAAAGCTAAATAGAAATATTTAAAAAAAAAAATACTTAAAAAAAACAAACAAAAGAAAATTACTAAAACTTTAACATTAAAATAAAAATAAAAACCAAAAGATAATATATGAATTTAATACTATAATAGCATATAAATAATACTAAAATAACACTGTTCCTGACCTCTATCCCTCTGAAAAAAAATTAAAAAAAATAAAATAGTAACATTTAATTATCAGTGATACATACTAGATTTACCCATGGTTATGTTATTATAATATTAATAATTTAGATTTAATTAAATAATTTTAATTTTATATCAAAATAATACTGTCACAGTTATGTTCTGTTAAATTCATTTTCACAGACTTTTAGTTTGTTTATTTTCAGTTACATGTTTCCAGCCACTCATCGGTTTCCATGGACACTAACTCAATCATCACAGCTGTTCGTCATCTGGTTCATCACCATTGTGTATTTAAGTTCCTCCTTGTGCACTCTTCACTTGTTCAGTATTGTTTGTGTTTTAGTGGCATGCTGTCTCAAGTGTTAGCATCTTGTTTAAATAAACCTTGTTTTTATTAACCTGCCTTCATCTTTGGACTATCCATGACAAAATACTGGACCAAGTAATGGATTTTGCAGCTCAGATCACTGCTTTGGCCCAGAGTGGCCTGAGCTTTATGGACTATTTGCTGCGGTTTTGCAGTCTTGCCGTCAATTCCACCTATGACGATGAGACAAAAGTCTCTCTTCTGGATTGGGGCCAATTATCACCACCCATATCCCTTTTCCACCAGCATGAACCGGGTGCTAGTTCAGAGCCAGTGCTATTGCCGGTTCGGAGTTGGTTCGACTGACGAGCCTTGTAAGAACCAGTTTGCCTTTCCACAGGCTAGAGAGCCACCACAGAGCCAGGTCTTATGTCACTGTCATGCTAGCGCGGCAGCGCCAAACACAAACACACTACGTTTGTTCGTGATGCATCGGCTTCTCGCAGACCGATCAGCCCATGACATCAAAGCACCGCGAGAGCGATCCAAAAGCACAAGGAGTTGTATGCTCTCCAAACGCTCCTGCAGCACTCCAATGTCACATGTCGATCGGTCCGCGCAGCTCTGATGCATTTCGAACATGCCTTCCATCAACAATGGCAGATGTTGCATTTCTATTGATGCTCATTGCTTTGCGAACCTATGTCGGCATCCAAACATGGCGAATCCAACGCGTTTGTGCAGCTTGTCGTAATATGTATAGACAGAGAATACAATCGAGCTGCTATTAGCTCGATTAGCTGCCATTTCAAAAATGGCGGTCACAACAAGTTTCTGTTTGTCTTGTTGGTCATGGTAACTCCGCCCCCAGCTCCTTCGCAAACGGTTCTTTTGGTGCTACTTACGAACCACTTTTCCTGGTTCAGAGCTGGTGCTTTGGGTGTCAAAAGACAAAGAAACTAGGCTCTGGCTCTGAACCAGCACTTAAACTGCCTTGGTGGAAAAGGGGTACCAGTGGACCTCCCAGGCCCCAAAGGACTGAGTTGGAGGGAGGCCATCATCAGATGTCTGGAGAGTGTCTACCCACCCTGAATCATTTGTCTGTTGTTCATCATCGCTGTTTCAAGACAGCACTGAGACCGTTTCATTGAACTGTGGGAAGGGGAATTACCCTTATTGATCATGTCAAGCTTACCTCTGTCACCTTCACCTCAAAGCTCAGCCAGTCCTCCAGCCCCACCTCTGCTGGATGCCCGCAGCCCTTCGTACTCCCCGGGAACGCCTTGGTGCAATGTGAAGCCTCAGGCCATGCAACCACCAGCCTCACCCTAGCGAGAGGATCTTGTGGCTCCGCCTCTGGCCTCTGATCCAGTCGCACCACCTCGGCCCGTCGGGTCCACCTTGGCTCCTTCCACCCTTGGCTCCACCAGATACCCTCGGCCTTGCGACTCCACAGAGTTCTCTTGTCCCACCGGCTCCTCCTTGGTCAGTCATCACTCTGCTTCCGCCACGGACTTGCGAGCCTTCTGCTGCGCTCCGTCTCTCCACCCCTACGGTTTCAGCCTCCTTCCCTCTGGCTCCGTCTCTGTCACACCGGCTGCACCTCAGTCCTCGGGCACTCTGGCTCCACCTCGAGTGCTCATCGCTACACCCTCGCCTTGGTCTTCAGAGGTGTCACCTGTCAGCTCTCCGTCTCCATGGGCTCCACTTCTAACGGCTCATCTCTGTTGGTCGTCTGTTAAGTCGCCATCATGGCTTCTCCCTCCATCGACTCCGCCATGGGCTTTCATTCTGGCTGTGCTCTGGGTCACCACCACCTGGCCACTCCTTCCATCATTGCCACCCTGGTCTCTCCTGCCTGTTTGTCTGCCCTCTTCCAGCCCTTCGCCTGCTCCTCGTCCGCCTCCAAAGCCTCCACCTTTGCCTACCTCGTTTCATCTCTTACGCCTTCTGAGAGGGGGCGTACTGTCACAGTTATGTTCTGTTAAATTCATTTACATGAACTTTTAGTTTATATTCAGTCATATGTTTCCCTGTTTAGTTTCCCACCACTCATCTGTTTCCATGGACAATAACTCAATCATCACAGCTGTTCGTCATTTGCTTCATCACCATTGTGTATTTAAGTTCCTCCTTGTGCACTCTTCATTTGTTCAGTATTGTTTTGTGTTTTAGTGGCATGCTGTCTTAAGTGTTAGCGTCTTGTTTAAATAAACCTTGTTGTTGTTTTTATTAACCTGCTTTCATCTTCATTTTTGGACTATCGTGACTAATAATAATAATAATAATAATAATAATAATAATAATAATATATTATAAACATTTTTATATATTAATAACTTAAAAAAAGTTACATTGAATTTAAATTATTAAATACAAATTATCTTATTATAAAGATTTAAAATAAATTATAACATCTATATATTTAAAATATCTACTCCGTATGAGTTTAGCAAAATTACTAAAACTTTAACATTAAAATGAAAATTTAAAATATTTTTCATTTCAACATATTAATACTTTATAAATTATATTAAAATAACAAGGATCTTGACCCCCATCCCTCTGTAAATAAAATTATGGTGTTTAATTTGTTAAATCAGTTTGCAAAATGATTGTTTATTGTGATAAATGTAATTATCGATTGAACACTGGTGTCTTTTGTCTAGCTGCTTATAAATGCAACATTTTTCACTGCCCAATGAAGACTGAAATGGTTGAAAATGGTTTATTATTAATAAATGTTGTGAAAACATTATAGCAGTATGCTATCCCTTTTTCTTTCTATTATAAATGCAAAGTGCTGCTTGGCGCTACAATGATTTTACGCAGTGTTAACCTAAACATGGTAAAATGACAAATGCATGACCTCTTATGGCTTGTTGCTTTAAAAATGTAACACCATGACAATATTTACCAATGACCGTTGGTTCAAGGTCTACAAAGATGGCACGTGGTACGTATTTGCCAGCTCCAGTATCACTGAAGAAGGTGGTGAACGAGTCATCATGGCCACCCACTGGTTTGTGGCAGGGCATCTGGCCATCGGGCTGGATACCATGTTCCAGACAGTACAGCTCCCAACAGGTGTTGCCCATCTGGACGCCAGCCTGGCCAACGTGGACAGAGATACATTCACGCTGTGGAGAGGAAACAGATTATTAGTAACTGAGTAATGCTGCATTGCATTGCAAACATAACATATTAGGTGACAATACTTTCTGTAGTGTTCCTCCTAAACTTAACTAACAACCTTGATGGGACATTTAGCGGTCAATATGAAATCAAAAATAATTTCCAAACCCAATATGAAAATCGAAATCATATGAAAGCTTGTTTCTGCCATGGAATAAAACAATTTAAAAGATAATTGCGACTTTTTTTTTTATCTCGCAATTCCTTTTTGCGAGATATAAAGTCAGAAATGTGGGATATAAACTCGCAATTGTGAGAAATAAAGTCAGAATTGCGAGATATAAACTCACAATTCTGACTTTTTTTTCTTAGAATTGTGATATAAACTCGCAATTGTGAGAAATAAAATTAGAACTGCGAGATATAAACTCGCAATTGTGAGAAATAAAGTTAGAATTGCAAGATATAAACTCGCAATAGCGAGAAATAAAGTTAGAATTGTGAGATATAAACTCGCAATTGTGAGAAATAAAGTTAGAATTGCGAGATATAGCCTAAACTTGCAATAGCGAGAAAAAAGTTTGAATTGTGAGATATAAACTTGCAATTGTGGCTTTTTTTCCTCGCAATTGTGAGTTTATATCTCACAATTCAGGCTTTCTCAAATTTGCGTGATATAAAGTCGCAATTGAGAGTTAACTGGGAGATGAAAACGCAATTCTGAGAAAAAAAAAAAAAAAGTCGCAATTAACTTTTTTTTTTATTATTCAGTGGCGGAAACAAGCTTCCATAAAATCAGTCATATATACTCTTTTCTGTCTTTTCTGGTAAATGTTTATCCAATAAAGATGCATATAAAAATATATTGATTGCATTTAACAATAACAAAAAAAAAAAAAAAAAAAAAAAAATGCAGCTGCTTTTCAGACTTTTGTTTTGCCCACCAGGGGGCAGAAGCAAAAAAGGCTCTTACAGTGGGAGGTAGGTTTATTACACAATGTCAGTCACAGATGACTGACACCTGCAGCTGACAGGAGTCAGGACAGAACAAAAATACTGGCCGGATCACTCAAAGCCCCCAGACATGTTTGTCGCCAGTCATGGGTTTCTGCTTATCTAGATGACAACCCTGAGATAAAGTCTAAAGCCAGCCTTGAATTCATACTATGGCATGTTAAACACCTCTGTTTGTTTGGAAAGGGAGTTCCCTGAAAGACCCGACCTGGGAACAGTTTACAATGTGACGCTTGCCACATATGGCAGACAGGCCTACTAACCCTCATAGCCGTTATTTTCTCTTCACACATACACAAGAAAAACCTTCCACAAACATTTCCTCGCTCCTCTCACACACCCTAGCAAGTCTGAAGCATGAAAATGCTTGAGGTGTCGACAACAGCCCCAACATGTTTGTATCTGACAACAGAGCAAGCTGCACCCTAATGTGGAATTTACAGTGCGTGTCCTAAAATGGAGGATAAAAGAGTGCTGAAAATCAATGATGGAAAAAAACAAAATAATTGATTATGAACCATACATTACAATACATTCATTAGACAGCGGAATGTGCTGAACTAGTACTGTTCAAAAGTTTGGGGTCAGTTTATTTATTTTTTAATTAATAATTTTATTAATCAAAAGTGGCAGTAAATACAAGAATCAAGGATTTGATTCCCAGGGAATGCATGGACTTATAAAATGCAAATTGTATGCATAAAAGTGTCTGCCAAAGGCATAAATGTAGGTGTTGCCATTAAGCATTCAAATTTTGAAGACAAAAAAGTGCTCTGTAATGATTCAGCCCCTAAATCTGTGCCTGCACTCCAGAGAGATGGCCTACATCAGCCTGAGAAGAAAAATCCAGACTCTGCTTCTCCTGTCGGCATGACTCTTCCTCTGAATTCATTCTCCTGGGGTTGGGTCACTATTTTTACCCCACTGTCCCTTTCTGCCTATTGGTGAGTCAGTGGGGAGAGGGGGTGGTACATTACACAGGCACATGGGACTGCCTAGTTTGGGCATGGTAGCCAGGTTAGAAGTTATTTATGGGTTGTTACAGGTCATCTTTCCCCACTAGCTATTCTCCCCCCTCCAAACCCTCCACCACGAACCCATGAAGTCTTTTTGCTCATCTTTTGACCCCACAGGGAGGTGATATGTTATCCTTCTGCATTTTTTTTTTTTTTTTTTTCACTTCTGCAAATTCTGTTGTCCCATAAATGTCTTATTCTCTCAGCTTATACGGGGAAATTGTAATGTATGGCAACAGAAAACCAGAACAAAACTTTTTTTTAACCTCTTTCAAAAAAAGTTGCAACATAAATATGCCATAAATATGTTTGGGAAACCTATGTAAGCTTGCTTCCTCCACGGAATAATAATAAAAAAAGATAAAGATAACTGCGACTTTTTATCTCGCAATTCTAAATTGTGTGATATGAAGTCGCAATTATGAGAAATAAAGTCAGAATTGCGAGATATAAACTTTTTTTCTCGCAATTGTGATTTTATATCTCGCACTTCTGACTTTTTTCTCGCAATTGCGAATATATATCGCGCAATTAAGAAAAAAAAAAAGTCAGAATTGCGAGATAAAAAGTCGCAATTATCATTTTTATTTATTTTTTTTTTATTTAGTGGCGGAAACAAGCTTTCATAGAAACCAGTTTGGAGACAATCATTATTTTTCCAATTCCTTGACTTTCAACATTGGAAACTAGCTAATAGCTTTTTTTTTTATTTGTTAACATAATAGCTGACATGGCCAAGGTGTTGTCAGCAAAAAAATAAAATCATTTCAGAGGGTGGAGCGTTATTTGACGAAGATACAAAATTTCTTTAAAATAATGTGCACAAATCATCAGACCATCAAAATCGACCCTATTTAGTTTTAGAATTTACTTTCTAAATGCACTTTGTCAAATTCATGGTACGCACAAATTCACTTATTCATTTAAGTGAATTTCATATTTGACTTCACCTTCAGCCTTATTCTGTGTAATGATTGCAAAAAAAAAAAAAAAAAAAAAAAAAAAGCAAATAAGATTTATGGTTACAAAGTGTAAGGTGAGATATGACACAGACTAGGGTTTGTTAATTGTTAACTTTACTGGGAGGCAACTGACCTCACCTCATGATTTGTAAAGGAAAGAATAGAAAAGCTTTTTCGGCGCTATTAGAAATAAACTAGCAATTTCACATCCGAACCTTATTTCCATGCTTTAGAGAGCCAGCTTGCCAAATATTGATTAAGGTTTCAGAAGACAACAGTCAGAAATCTTGTGAAATGTTGTGAAAGGTTTCACAAGATTTCTGACTGTTGCTGGCATCCAAAGCACCAAAAGACGAAAAACACAATGGCCTCAGGAGTGTGACGGTGTCCTTTAGAATGTGAGAACCATTTGTCCTTGGAATTCAGCACAAACAAACTCCTACACACATGATTCGAATATATTTTCCATGTAAAACAGGCTTGGAGACCTACAACACTTCATTGGTTGTAAACAGGGGGCGTGTTAGCACTACAATCCATTTTGCAATGTACATAGGTTTATTTCAAATGAGCATTGGCACACAATTAACCAAAGCATGACATTCTAGCAGATTTGCAAACTATGAATCAGCAAACTGAATGATGTCCTCTTACAGTCATATCAAACAATCACCTTCAACCATTATTACTCAGTTTTCTTTCTGAAATGTACTTTACTCTTATTATTATTATGCAGATTTTCAATCAGCATGAACATCTTTGTGTCTTTTTCTGGATCATGGGACATACTGAGGCAGGGAGCCACAACAGCGTTCAGTAAAATCACAAACACACCCATAATCACACTTAAAAGCCTAAGGCATAAATCTCTCAGTAGATTTTTATAGTACTGGAAATATGAAGTAGTGGTAAAGTATGGTCAAATCTAGCTATAAAAATAAAATGGCATATAAAACATACTCAAAATTCTGGTTGTATAAATGCTCATTACCTCTAGCAGTTTGTATGTTGTATAAATCTTTATCCATAGAAATTTCAAATGTTACACACCTTATTTTGCTGATATGTAATTATAATTTATGAGTCATAGTTATAGCGCATTAGACTTCTTTTCAATTCTCAGTTATTTTTTGTTAATGTATTATTAAAATTCAAAATACTCAGTTATTAAGAAGATCAAACGTATGCTATGCGTATATCCTTAGCTTAGTAGGCTAGCTGTTTCCATGCACCATGCGCACTTTGGGATGTCGCATTAAAAATGTTGGATGGAAACGCCAAGATGCGCATACATTCTAAAAAAATGCGTATAAAAAAACCTATGCGCTTAACTAAGTCGGAAATGTTTTATTAGCAAAGAAAACATACGCATAAACTACGATGGAAACACATTTACCGAATAAATTATTTGATGCGCATCAAAAAAGACACGTGACTTTGAGATGGGACGGCATAACTGGACCAACCAGAGAGCGGACCGACTCGTTGCGCAGTATCTGAAATGCTGGTTTGGTTATATTCTGAAATGCCTGAGCAAAGTCTGTCGTGTTTTGGTATAATTACCTCTCAGAACTGTCTTACTCGGCCGCGTTCCCAAACAGTAGGCATCCGCATGAGAAAGAAATATAAAATGGCCGCATTTAGTCTGCGCGCGCTTTGAGGAATAATATATTATAGGCCTATATTATATATAACGTTAGTGGCTTCTCCTACTGCGTCAACTTACAGTGATATTTAACGCCAGTTCATCAGGAAGTGACGATATTGTTCTTTTCGACTCACTGGATGGAAACAATGCTATATTCGCACATGTATATTGCAATTTTGCGCATAATTTAAACACACGACTGCTTAATATGTTTACTAACAGGCAAAGAAAGTTTAACACAGTAGATTTAACTATTAAAAATAATGTTCTACTCACCATTTTGCTTTAGATTGGTTTTAGATTTCGCCGGGAAATTGAAGAACACTTGTCTCTCACTGCGTACCTACAATGTGGTATGAGTGAGACAGTCTCTGGCTCATTGACAGGAGTTTGATTTTATACTACAGCAAAGAGGAGGGGCAACCTGACACTCCTATGACACCGTGAAGCAATATATTTAGACACAAAATACATAAAAAGCATGCAAATCATCACTGTTTTATGAAAAAAATATAAGGGTAAATGATGTGATGTATTATGTATATTAAGCTACATATTTTCTACAATTTATTTTTTTGTTGTTGCTTTTATTCAAGTCAACTCATACATTTTATATACTGAATCAACCTAACAACATCAAGGCATTTTAATGTCTTAAGAAAGACAAACAAAGGAGCTCTAAGTTAAAAGCTTTAATGCAGAAAGCAGAACAACAACGGGCACAGCATACTACGCAGCACTAATATTTTCACATACGACACTTCCTGAATTCCCTAAGGCGGCTCACTGCAGAGCCAGTGGGCGGAGCTTGACGTCCAGCTCCCCCTCGGTGGAAGTGATGGGTTAAACCAGAGCCGTTGAAAAACTTATTTAACGGCTCTGGGTTAAACTAGACGGTCCAACCACACCCATAACCCTAGTATAACCCTATCGCTAAACATAACTCCAGCCATTAAGTCCCAGAGAGGTGGAACTGGAATAGAAAAGCTCCACCCATTAGGTCCAGAGAGGAGATGGTCCTCACTGCAGAACACGAGATCCAGGGGGCGGCTAGGTCCAACTCCTCCCACTTTACATATACCTTAACCTACCCAACTTCGCCCCCTGGATCTCGAGTGTTCTGCAGTGAGGGGCTACTGCCAAGATAGGGGGGGCTTGCTGTAGTGAGCGCCATTTGGATTAACCCCGTAACTGCTGGTGCAATAAGGAGTTAAATCCATGCAACATATCATTGCAAAACAATAAATTATTGCAAAAGAAAATCAAAATTTGCAAATGAAAATAAAAATGCAAACAAAAATAAAGAATTAAAAAAGAAAAATAAAGTATGCAAACAAAAATAAATGCAAAATAAAAATAAAATGGAGCAAAAATAAAATATAATTAATTGCAAAAATCAATAGCAGCTGTAAAAGAAGCTTCCCCCCCACTAAATGACGACAGAATTTTCATTTTTGGGTGCAATTTATTATGCGTTTCAGTCAAGTGTGAGCTCGCAGTACCGTTTTCCCTTTGCTCTTCACTTTTTTGTTTGTTTTCAAATTATGGCACTGTTTTGAAATGAGGGTGTAGTCAAGAAACTGGTGCGTGTATAACGGACCTGACCACGCCTCTCTTGCAGTTACGTCATCAACTCGAGACGAAGATGACAATGCACCATGGCTGAGCAGAGGCATGAGAGTATATTCTATACTAAGTTTTTATTCACTAGCATTTAAACGTACATGGTTTCGTTTTGTTAACTAAATGTGTATATAGTTTTTTTATACTTTCATTTTTAAAAAAAAACATGTACATTTATAACAATATACTTAGTATTATATTACCTTTGCATCAAATTACAAAAACTTAGTTAACGCTGCTGTGAGGGTGTTTCTAATACAGCAGCTATGGGAGTGACAGTTAAAATGGCATCTTTCTCTCTTCTGACTGCCTTTATCAATCGCTCTCTATTTTTTTCCTATTTATGAAAGTTGTGAAAACACTATTGTGGAGTTTTTCTTTTGCTATTTGAGCAAATGGAAACACAAAAAATATATTTAATGTATTCCCTCAATCACTGCTATAGAATTTTACCCAACTATGACGACTTCCGCTTCTGAGAAACCCGGAAATGTGAAAAGGGTCCATTACATTCTTTTACATTAAACTAGCAGTAATTTTGAACTAGTGGAAACCGCTTCGGTTCGCCGATGTCCTCCCGCAGGTTAACATGTTTTAAGCACGAAAACAAAAACATTTTAATGCTATAAAAGTGTGAACATTGGGAGAAATAAACTGCAGATTCTGGCTATTTCAGACAGTTTGTCTCTAATATGACAAACGATCTCTAATGTGACAAACGCTGAGCACAGCAGCTACGCAGCACTTTTATTTTCAAATTCTCATTGGACACTCCCTGAACTGCCCGCATTAACCCCGTAACTGCTGGTGCAAAAGAAAACAGCAAACCACAACTAGCCTATTACAAATGGACTGCTGTGCTACAATATATGTATTCTATACTGTCTTTCATTTGGTTCTGGTTGTATATTTCATAGAATATTTTATTTCTTTAACTTATCTAAATTACTTTGTGTCATTCCTTTTGGTCTTCACCTTTACCCTAGTTCTTTTGTTTGTTTATATGCTCAAAACTAAACTGCCCCTCTAGGATTTATTAGGGATGTGCCGAACGAGGCTTCTGAAGCAATGAAGCTTTTAAAACAAACTACATTTGTGCTTCGAAGCTTTTGACACAGTGCTCTACTTCGCCATCTGGTGGTCAATAAAAATTCCTACACCACCTGTGTCATTCAGATGTTTTTTTCATTGGGATGTCATCGTGAGGTTTATTTGTAAGCATGTCATTAGCAAGATGGCGGCGCTGGCAGCGCATGTGTGTGTTTTCAAATTTCATTGTATTTTGCACAGAAAGACTGTTCTTCATTTTTACTCACATCAAACTTATGTCTTTTCACCTTCTAAATAAAATGTTTAATACACCAATAAATTAGGCCAATGTAATTTTTCATTGCACCATTTTTTGCAGTGGCGAAGCTACGAGTGGGCTCGGGCCCACCCAATAAATAGTTGGTCATTTTCCAAAATGATGTATGAAATAATTTAATAAGCCATAATAATAATAATTATAATAAACATCTTATCACACTATAGCTTTATTTATTTAGTTAAAAGAATGATTAAATGCATTTTTCCTTGGTCAATTGCATGCGGTTTCATAGTTTCCCCTCTTCCTATAGTGTTCATTACAAAACAACACAAACATTTTTTTGAAGAACATATTTTTATTGAAGAATTATTTGTACTGCTGTGCTGTAACTGAAGTGGCTTCTTTTTTTTTACTAATAACATCCCCAGCTTTAGAAAATATTCGTTCGTTTGAGCCTGGCGTGACGTATTAGTGAGGTAACGAAGCTTAATTTCCACAGGTCACGTGACAGCCTCATTTCAAGCAATGCTCCGGTTTCATAAGAAATCCAGTCCCCCACAGGAATCGGGTCTCCTTTAGGACCCTGAGTGATCCCATTGGTTCAACGGGCTTTTAATGTTCTGTAAAAGTGATTAAATAATAATTTCACACAATAATAGTAATGTGGTAGGCTACAGTATATAATAATACTATAATAAATTTTTAATAAATTAATTATCATGCTAAGTTTACACTAATGTCATTATTTTGAAATGTAATTGGGATGCAAAAAAACATACCTAATATAATGTAACTTCTTACACTTGATACATCATTGCATAGTAATATACATAATATAACGTAGAATGTAAATAATACATAAAAATACTAT
Source organism: Mylopharyngodon piceus (assembly GCA_039654765.1). Classification (NCBI taxonomy): domain Eukaryota; kingdom Metazoa; phylum Chordata; class Actinopteri; order Cypriniformes; family Xenocyprididae; genus Mylopharyngodon; species Mylopharyngodon piceus. Next base: position 16,279,045 of record CM077440.1, on the reverse strand, counting down.
ATACCGTGACATATCTAATGTAAATTATTTCATTAGATGACCTGTTAATAATAATAATAATAATAATACGAAAAATGACAAGAATACTTAAAGAAACATATTACACAGTTATTATAATAACTGAAATATTTGCACATTTAACACATATATGTAGGGTAAGTTCAAATGCGTAGTGTATAAGCTAAGCTAGCAGGCTAATCGGGTAGATGTATGCTATGCTAGTACGTAAGCTAACTAAAAAAAAAAAACAGCAAGAATGAGAAATGCTTGATTTCACAACCTATAGCTTCAGTTATATACAAGTATATGAACTGTAATTTAAAAGACTTTAATGGTCATTATAACGCATTTTAAACAATATAAATCATAACGTGATTTTGCAGGAATTATAATCAGGTGCTAAAAATACTAGCCTACCTGTGGGATCACTCAGGGTCCGAAAGGAGACCCAATTCCTGGGGGGGGACTCGATTTCTCATGACACTGGACACTGTTTCGAAGCACTAGTGTGTCAAAAACTCAAGACGTGTGTCGACACTGGGGGCCCGTTTCAGAAAGGAGGTTAAGTGAAAACTCTGAGTATGTTAACCCTGAAATGAGGGAAACTCTGGGTTTTCCGTTTCAGAATGGGAGGTATGTCAAACCCGAGAAAGCAGGTTAAGTCAAGCCTGTTTCTGAAAGAGAGGTAACTTATACTCAGAGTCAGTTTCCATGGTAACTTACTCTGTGAACCTAACCTGGTCGGGAGCAGGTTTTCTTCGGTCTCCTCCCCCTTTTTAAAGCGCAAGTGATGTTTAAAGGAACACTCCACTTTTTTTGAAAATAGGCTCATTTTCCAATTCCCCTTGAGTTAAACAGTTGAGTTTTACCGTTTTCGAATCCATTCAGCCGATCTCCGGGTCTGGCGATACCACTTTTAGCATAGCTTAGCATAGTTCATTGAATCTGATTAGACCGTTAGCATCTCGCTTAAAAATGACCAAAGAGTTTCAATATTTTTCCTATTTAACACTTGACTCTTTTGTAGTTACATCGTGTACTAAGACCGACGGAAAATGAAAAGTTGCATTGCGCCTGCTGCACCCATGGTATGGCAGCAAAGTTCCTTGATTATTACGCCGGAATGAGAGTATAGTTCCTAGCCATATCGACCTAGAAAATCGCAACTTTTCATTTTGCGTCGGTCTTAGTACACGATGTAACTACAGAAGAGTCAAGTTTTAAATAGGAAAAATATTGAAACTCTTTGGTCAGTTTTAAGCGAGATGCTAACGGTCTAATCAGATTCAATGAACTATGCTAAGCTACGCTAAAAGTGGTACCGCCAGACCCGGAGATCAGCTGAATGGATTCGAAAACGGTAAAACTCAACTGTTTAACTCTAGGGGAGTTGGAAATTGAGCCTATTTTCAAAAAAAGTGGAGTGTTCCTTTAAATAGTTCACTCATTCACACTGCAAAAATGCTTTTTGTACTGAGTATTTTTTGTCCTATTTCAAGTACAAATATCTAAAAATTCTTAAATAAAGATGGATTTTGCATATAAGAAAATTATATAAGATATTTAGTCTCTTACCTGGGGGGATCTAAATTAAGTGCATTTTACTTAAGTAAAATTATCAATATCTGCCAGTGTGGTAATAAAAATAATCTTAATGCAAACAGAAAACAAGATTATTCGGAGTGTCTATTACTAAGTGCAAATTTACAGTAGCTCTGAGTAGGCAGTAGTGTGTTGGGTGCGGAGAATTAACTTGTGATGCGATTGACCGGGTTCGAATCCGCCTTCTGCCGAGCTCGCTATTCTCCCTTTTCCCATCACATCAGAAAGACATTTATTTTCAATAAAAATGAAGAAAATGTTCCAAAAGAGGAAGTAAATTGCCTAACGAGTGTTTAATAATGATAAAATCATTTACACTCTTATTATTGCATCCTGTTAAATTATTATTTTTTTCTTTCTCTTTTTTTTTTTGCATGTGGGATATCATGAAAATGAATATTAGTTCAATAACTTACCATTCTACCAGTTTTCACATTTGATATTATAACAGTGATAAGAATTAAACTTGCATTGACGGACGTCCTTTTGTCACGTGCTGTTGCCATGGTGAATCGTAATATCTGAGCTCCATTGATCATGGCTTTTCATAGTCGTGGTGCACGCGCTTAACTCCGAGTCAACCTACTCAGAGTCGATTGAACTCAATTCAACTGTTCTGAAACAGGAAACTCAGAGTTTCCCATCTCAGGGTAAGTCAACTCAGACTTAAAGTTTTAACTTAGAGTTGGTTGAACCTCCTTATTGAAACGGGCCCTGGGTGTCGAACTACCCATGTCTAGGATTTATACACTTTATTAGGTTTTTTGTTAATCAATGTCATGGTACTTGTGGGAAAAAAAGTATTATGTCTAAAAAGTGCTTTTGTTAGTGCTTTTCCATCAGATGTTTTATTGGAGACAGACTAGTGGAAATGGCAGTCAAAGCGGTATTGTTCGTTTATTAGACTGCTGGATCTCTCACCATTTCATTGCATGACAACAAACAGTCATGTTTATGGCCCTGCCTAAGGTGGCCCTCTAGTGCCTGTAAAAGCAATCACATCAACAGTATGCGAAATGCAATGAGCCAAGCTGCTTATAAATCTTTAGGCTATATGATGTCACTTTTAATTTTCACACATCCAGTTTTTGAATTACTTGTGTCATATACTACTACATCACTGAATATACATTAAATAGCCTAATAATACACTTTTTCTTTTGTAAAGTATATAAGTAGGCTATTTGGCTGCTCTTGAAAAATATTTAGATAAATTACATATTTATATTCAACTATGGCTCTTGAGATATTGTGAATGCGTTATATTATTCTGTTCTATTGTTCTTCAGACATTTTTTATATAAAACACATTTGAGATATCGGATGATTTGACTCCAAAGTCCATAATCACACCTCAAACTCAAACAAATTTAAAGAACTTAATTAAAGAAGATTATTTGTTTGTTTGTCTTTTCTTTGTATCTTTACTTTTTGTCCAGCTTTTCCCAAATAACCTCAAACATTTTTTTTTTTTCTGACAGCTGATGCATCTGTCTTTCAAAGGATTTTGTTTGAACTTTAAATCTTAAAAAATAATAGAATTATATTATTATTCCATTAAAAATAGAATTATATATATATATATATATATATATATATATATATATATATATACAGTACACATTTTTTGCATTATCTGTCCAGTAGATGGAGATATATATGCTTTATTTCAGAACTGCAATCTGGTATATTTGTTGACACTAAAGGATCACTGCACTGTTCTTTGACCTTTCAAATATAATTTCACAGATAAGAAATAAATACACAGAGATATAAATTGGCCAGTGAAGTAACGGTGTCGTCAAAATACTCAAATTAATTTTGGATAATTAATTTACATAACTTACTTTTCTAGGCAGGTCATCTTGAAGGTCATGCACATTACAAGGACAAATATTCAAGGAGAAAAAGGTATAAACTTCTGTCAGTTTTTCCAAAAACAAACAGAGCTCGAATTACATAAAAATCATAACAAAGTTCCAAAGTTTATTTTTCCTAAACTCCCTTCATTAACTGGTGAGAATATATAGCACTTATAATCATTTTGCAAATATAATTATATGTGTTCTGTATATATATCTCTGTATATCAATAAATAAAAACAGTTTGACGTGCACAGTGCGACGTCACGGTTGCGTCATGGACATCTCCTCCCACTCGCTTTGTTTCTTGCTGTGGGACGCGACTGCATCTGCATGAGCGTTCGCGTTAAATCATGTCTACTGAGTAAATGGGAAAAACTACGGTCTCTGTGTTTGACTTATTCGTGCCATATGGTCTCAAGTAAGATCGGGAGCTGCCTTTAATTTGAATTAATCAAGGATTTACTGGTTTTATTCGCCGCTGGCTGGGCTGGCCGTATATGAAAATGGACCAGGCGGCGAGCCGCTACCAAGTGGTAAGTCTAAATCGCTCATCGTTATATAAGTCGATCAAACATGCCATGTTATACAATACACTGACTTGTCCGAGCTGATGATTATTACTGTCATTTTATTCGCCTACCTTTAATCGTACGTGACTTCCGCATCATAACACATACCTTCACCGCGGTAGTTCACACATGACGCTTTTTTTGCGTTCAAATCCGCAAAACGGTCTTCAACTGAATGGACGCGTTTGCAAACTTGAACTACTTTAATATTGTCGCCCTAAATTAACGCAGGGTCAAGAACACGTCCTGTTTGACCGGCTCCTAACCCAGCTGGAGATATGATACAGTGGCTATAGTAACTGTAGTTCGTGCTGTTTTGTAGTAAAACCACAAATTTACCATCTTTTTACTCTGCCATATTTTAAGCATGGAATCTGTAATAAAACCATGGAAACAAAAATAATAAATCTTCAAAAAGTGGATACTACAGTTTTACCATAGTAACCATTTTAAAAAAAAAAAAAAAAAAAATCTCAGAACATTGTGAGACAACATGTTTTGTCCCTGTAAAAAGGTTTTAAAGGTTCTCTGGCATCATAGGTGCGTTGAGGAATGTTCAAGTACATACTAAGCCATTATAGATGGTTTTGGGGGCATTCATTCAAATGCATTTGGAAGCTCACAGACATATTGAGTGCATTTTACATTCAATTTTGAAGTACCACTGGTGCGTTCCAACTCAATGTGAGTTTTCACAGGTGCACTCTGAACTTTTTAATATTTTGTGGCGTTCAAACGCATTTTGAAACATGCATGGGACATTGGGTGCATTTTATCATTCAGTTTTGATGCCTTACATTCCAATGTTGTTCCAATTCCATTGTGTTCCAATGCAGTTAGAGTTGTCAGTTGTAACTTGGAACCTTTTAAGGTGATGTAAGTGCAAATGGAATGTTAAAATGTGTTAAAATAGTAAAAAAAAAAAAAAAAAGTCAAAAAGTCAATTCCTGGAAAATTGGAGCAAAATATCTGTAATAAAAATGGACATTGCTGCAATTTGGGAAGCCACTGTGGCTCTTTTTTCATACATCATAACTGACGAAACAAATTTTGGGTTTAGAAGTGGATGCATGGTGTATGGGAACACAATCGTGTGAGATCGTGCTGGCAGGTCATGATGATGACTTTGGTTCAAGGATTTCAGAATAACTAAACCAACATTTGAAATGCTCTGCAACGAAACTGGTCCACTGGTTAGTCCAGTTATGAAGTTGTTTATGTTTCGGCCCTCATCAATTCAATCATACCTCTCACTAGCTGCCAAGTCACAAGACTTTTTTGTTACAAAGGATTTATTCGGTAGATGTGTTTCCATCATAAGTTGGTGGATTGAACTTTTTGAAGCATCAAAGTTTCAATTGCATAGCTGTCAATGGAGGGCACTTTTGCTTATGCCTTGGGTGGGAATTATTTAAAGGGTTAGTTCACTTAAAAATGAAAATTCTGTCATCATTTACTCACCCTCAAGTCGTTCCAAACCGATAAGATTTCGTTCATCTTCAAAACAAATGAAGATAATTTTAATGAAATCTGAGTGATTTCTGTCCCTCCATTGACAGCCACGCAATTGAAACTTTGATGCTTCAAAAAGTTCATAAAGAGATCGTAAAACTAATCCATATGAATCGAGTGGTTTAGTCCACATTTTCTGAAGAGACATGATCGCTTTAAATAAGTTGGTGGATTGAAACATACAACTGGTGTGTTCCAATGCAGTTTGAGTTGTCACAGGTTAACTTGAAACATTTAAAGCCACATAGGCACTTTTTAGTCATTATAAGCATGTTTTGGGGCCATCAAATGCATGCTGAGGCATTGTACGCACATTTAAATTGTTCTTCAGGGCCGAACACTAACTTTTTGCCACACCCGCCAATGGCCAGTGACTTAAGAAAATGTGCCGGCCAAAACAATTTTTTACCAGCCATGAAACAAAAACAGGCAGTTATGACACCAATATTTTAAATACTAGTGAAAATTCACAATCCTTTATTCCAATTTTGATACTACGGTTAAAACTACTAACTTAACTAATATAATTTAAATAGCCTAAATTTTTAAAGACAAGTAAACAGTCAGTAATAAAATAAGAACAAATAATCAAATTCCAAGCAATAGCACAAATAATAAATATATAATACAACAAAGATACAAATGAAATAAACAGTGCTTTTTAGGGAGGCCTAACAGTAGTTTTCAGGTACAGAAATGCAATAAAGTAGTCTAATCAAATAAATAACACTGCATAGTCTTCAAATCTTTTTTTAAAGTTCAAGAGCAGTGAGTGATTTCTTTTTTTCTTTTTCTTTTTTTTTTCTTTGTTGTTTGATTCAAGTTAAAAACGCAGATGGCACAGCAGCAGGGTTATTACGATGCTGTCACTTTAAGAGCGAATCGACGCATGGATCATGCGTTTTCTTTCTCAACTGAAGACATAACGGACTATGTTTACAAGGATACTCGCCGAGACATAGGTGTCTGGGATTTTTAGGCTAAACACATTTTAAAGCATTTCAGTGCATTTTGAGGGGTTTTGAAACGTTGGGTGCAAAATGCAAATGTAATGTCCTTTTGGTGGATGGTTCACTTGGTTTTCAATGAGTTACAACCTTCTACTGTATCATAAAGAACAAAAGTGCATTATAATCACAAGTTTGTGTGTGTTTTCCACCCTGAACAATAGAGCACTGGCCTGGTAATCTGGATCCAGGGCCTTTTGTTTATTTTGGAAATCTGGTGACTCACTGCTCAGCTGGAAAGGGTTATGTGAAGTGTCCCAGAAAATAATATCTTTTATAAACATACAATACAAACATTATTAAGATGTGCACCTTACAAAAATTACCATGGTAATTTGGACTGTAGTACTTTAAGTGTGTATGTATGTTTGTATGTATATATATATATATATATATAATATAATACAAGGGTAGCTGCTAGGTAAACATGTACAGAGTTGCTGTGTACTGACCACACAAATTGTAGACTTTGGATTCAGAGTATAAATCTGGTTCTTGGTATACGCTTAATTACCAGGGAATAAGGCTAATGTATTACAGTCTTAACTTAATGTTTTTTTTTATGCTTCATCAAAAAATCATCAAATCATTTTCTGTTTTTAAAGTCTTTGTATATAACGCGGAGAGCTTTCTGATATATTTTCATTTGCAGAGAAGAGCACAGCAACTGAAACTCAATTCCTGGAGTGTTGAGTAATTCATCCAGCAGGCCTCTGTATGTTTTCAAAGTCTTTTCATCATTTCTAGGAAGGAAAAAAAGCAGTTCGCTTTAGTCACAAACTTTTTTGATCTTGCTGCATGTTAGAATGTTGCTATAGCAACCACCGCATAATAGCACTTCTTAGATGTGTCAACAAATAGGCGTTGCTGGTCTTTCCATTTTAAGGTACGTCGATATTTAGGTGGTGGTGGTTTGTGTGGTACAATCATTCTCAGAAGTCGCTTCCTGCAATATTTCATATAGCTCAGCCTTTGCTGCACGAGTTCTTCTTAATCTTTATCCAGTTTATTATACTTGTACCATGATATCACTGTCTCCCACTTTATCTTTGAACTCTTCATTAGTCAGCACACTGCAGAATTGCAATTATGCAACTGTCTGTTCATCATATAAAGATATTGTGTCTTTTCAGAAAATTTGGATTAAACCGCTCAATTCATATGGATTAGTTTCATTCGAAACTACATGAGAATGAGTAAATAATAACATCATTTTCATTTTTGGGTGAACTATCCCTTTAAATGAGGAATATTGTGATATGTATGTTCCAAGAGGAAAACTCAAGGCTACAATCAAGGCGTTTCAGGGAGTTCAGAAACAGTGCTTGCTGATATAGAGAATAACTCCCTTTGGAGTCCCTTTGTAACTCTGCAGACAGTCTTCATGCTCAAACAGCAACGTTACACACTAAAGAAAGTTGAATATATACATATATATATATATATATATATTTTAGGGATGCACCGATATGATTTTTTGGGGCCGATACCGATGTTAACAAACAATTATTGCCCGATACCGATATTTGTCACTTCCTCTCTTATTTGAAATTTTGTCATTAAAATAGATAGTATTTTGATCATGTTTTAAATCAGCAAAGTTCAAAAACACCTGCATTAAAATATACTAGCAGGTTTATTGCTGCATCATCAAATAATTTTAATGAACAAGGATTGGATCTATTTAACATTCAGCAGGCCTACATAAAGACAGCAGAACAAAGATATATATGAAATAAACTGTGCTTTTTAGGTAGGTTTAATAGTTTTCAGGTACAGAAATAAGGTAAATAAATGTAAAATAACACTGCATTTTCTTCACTGTATAAATTATATACATATTAATCCTTCTTTATTGTAACAGACTTTATTGTGATTAATCTTCTAATTTGTTTTTGTATACATTTTTAATATTTAATAAGTTTAAATATCCTTTACTAAGGCAGGACTCTTATTTTGATGGGTTTTCTCGTCTACGGGGCTATAAGGGTAATGGAGAGCACGCAGTTCTTCGGAGATATTTTGCAGATTTAAAGTTTGTCAGTTTATTAAGCACCCCCGAAAAGGCATAAGATCTGTATGTATTTATTTACTGTTAGTTGTAATAAGTGTTTTGAGTAATTCGCTGTATGTTGATGATAATGCAATGGAGAGAGAGAGAGAATATAATGCGCACTTCTTGTGCTCTGTATTGTTTAGCTTTTGTGGTGATTTTTTTAGAGTGAAAATGGACGCAAGAAACTTAATAAAACATCAGTAAAGTTTTAGTCATCATTCCGATGGGATCCGCTACACTTATGAAAGTTACAAAAGTTATTTAGTCAAGAATAGTGTGCGATCTTTTGTTATTTGATTAACTTTAAAGCGCAGACAGCAGCGCTAGGATTAAGCAACAGTCATTATAAAGCTCAGCGCCTTCACGCAGTTATTTAATAAACCATTGGTTTGTTATATCGGCATTTTTCCTGCTACAGCCAATATGCCGATGGTTGTAAATTGAGCAAAAATCGGCCGATACATCGGTGCATCCTTAAAAAAAAAAAAAAAAAAAATATATATATATATATATATGTATAAGCATGGTAGGTCATCTTTAAATTATTGGCATTTATTGTACAAGGATATGCCAGTGCATCCCTTTAGTTTTGTTACTTGCTTCTTCATTCCATGTTAACAAAAGTGACATACTTAATAATTTGGTCCAGATATTTCACTTGACATCAAGTCAGCACTTTTCAGAGTTTTCAGTGAACACTGATTCTGTGCAGTCTTAGTCATAATAACACAGATAAGATGTACCATTTATCTCCAGTCTGATATAGTTCTTCTAACAGCCCATCGCAAACCACTTGAGATGCTTGCTTTGTCCCTGGTCAGTTGTTGTGTTTTTGTATTGGGAATTCAGTTTGTCTTTTGGTTGTCCTCAGTGCAGAGTGAGAAAGCCCATTCACCACTGGTGTGCTCACTGTCCTTGATGTGGCTTCATGGCGTAATCTTTCTCATGTGAACTTCATCCCTCATTGGATCTCTAATCCCGTTTCTGATGCCATTTCGTAGAGGATAGTTGAACCTTAGAGCGTTGACCTTTGCAAAGACTTTGTGGCTCTCAGCCATGTTGGGAGGCCTCAGATATTATCAGGTGGTGTGTGGCATAGTGAAAGATTGTGTCACGGCTTGATCCATTAGTTATCGGTATATTAGCTATAGTTGTAGTACCCAAGCAGATCTGTACAGTCCGCAGCTTGCTTTTTTTATTTTGTTGAGTCTTGTAGGATAATATGAGTTGTAAACACTAGTTGAAGTTATTTTCTGCATTTACCACGTTTATTGTTTATTAGCACTTAGCAGCATGTGACCAATAGAGTTTGAACAAGAGTCAGACTAATTACATTTTGAGGTTTTTCAGTTGCCAGTACATTTATTCATTTACATTTACATTTACATTTAGCAGACGCTTTTATCCAAAGCACTTACAATTAAGGAATTCATCTTAAAGTGGCAATAAACACGAGAAGTGCTAGTAATACAAAGTTTCAGCCATCGTTCAGTTTGGGGTGGGAGAAGAAAATAAAATAAATTCAAATAAAATTGCTCAAATATATTTGCTTAAACAAACATACGAAAAAAAAAAAAAAAACGGCTATCCGAATCGGCAAATTTGCTTTAAAAAAATCGGAATCGGCCATGAAAAATCATGATCTGTGCATCCCTACAGACAGCTATGATAATTATTTTGAAAAAATTGTAATTTTGACCTCCCTCTACAAAATAGTGGGTTAATCAGTAAATATTTATCCATGGAATTTAATATTTTGCCTTTCATTTACTATTTATGTTTGTCTTTCTTCAGAAAAAAAAAAAAAATATTATCAAATTTAAAACATTGAGCCGGGGGCCTCTGGTTGAGTCATCAACTCAACCTAAGAGGATCCTAAGAGGATTGTCCTAGTAAGTCACTGAATTACTGCCACGAATGTGAAACAGACTAATTTCACCAGGCCGAATCCCCCTGTTTGGACGATTGCTTCTTAACGTCACATCAAACAGGTGCAGCTGAAGGGACAGCCTTGTGCCTCAGTCTTGTGGTTTTCATTACCGTCGCTCTCCTGTTACTGTGTGAATCTCGCTGTTTGCTAACTTTGTTGGCAGACAACTGTGCATCCTACTGCACTCTAATGTGCCAAATACGTCCCCTGCAATCTTGAACTGTCGTATTACCACGAGGCCTCAATGCTTGGAAGACGTTTTCAGGTTACTTCATGCGGATTAAGATTTAAGGCTCTGTTTGGACACTAAATGTTTTATTTGTTTCAACACCTCTTTCTTGAGGTTTAGCTTTACAAATTGTTTTGTTCATTGTAGGGCGAGGGCAGTAAGATTATGCAACCCAAGAGACTAAGTGGATTACTCAAGTTGTTGACGTGTTCCTTGAAGTGTTAGATGATATCCTCCCTTCATTGAGTACATCATGGTGTCAACTCAGCTAACACATATGTCTTAGTGAAACGGCTTCTTGAAGGAGAAAAATGTAGGGCGGGACTTGATTTTGTCCAATTGGAATTGATTGGATGGTTGTGGTTTGCTATTGGTCGAGCTCATGTGAGTGACATGTTGCCCCGCCAGTAAACAAGTCATCAGAGAAGAGATGTCACTGCAAGAGGGAGTGGAAGTTATTTTGGTTTAGAGTATGAGGCACATGAATTAAAAAAAATAATAATAATAATGACGTACACTGATAAATGATTTAAAATAAACACAGCAAAATTTTATTAAAAAAAATTAAAATTGTCAGTTTTGGTTTCATGGTGACTTTAGGGCTGGGTGATATGGCCAAAAATATTATCACAGTATTTTTTTTTTTTCCATATCATACGATATCAATATTTATCACTTTAATCATTTACCATTAATGTGGAAGGAAAAGCTTTCCACATATTTGTTAGCCTAGACATTAAGAATGAATGTAAACATGTAAACTTGTATGTTCACAATTAAACTCCACAGAGTAGCTACCTTTTAATTTAGGGCTCCATGAAATCCATTTTATTTCCCATAAATTCTATGTTTTCCATTTTATTTTATTTATTTTTTTTATTCTGTGTTAACAAAGCATTGTATTTTTATTTTATTTATTTATTTTTTATTTAATTTTTTTGTCAAATATGCTGCACAACAGAACTGTATAAATTTAAAATATTTTGGTTGTATTGATTTTCCTTAGAAATAATAATATTATTATTATTACATTGAGTACATACAATACATTTAGTATACAGTAGTGGTGTATTTCTGTCATAATTTCTTGAAGTTAAACCGAACTTTTATTTTGACGGTTTGTCGTGAAGATCTTTCAGTTTTAGTTTCAGTTTCAGACAGTAGTTTTGAAATGAAACGGTGAAAAGCTTGTGAAGTGACTCTCAAAGGCACTGTTTACACCTGGTGTTTTAATTCGTCTCTTGTCCTTTTTCAACCACTCCTGTCCTGATTTTTTTTTGAGGGGAGGGTTCCCACGTGTCCTGGAAAACCTGGAAAAATAATAAGTGTGCTTTACAGAAAGGAAAAGACAATGAAGTACAATGTTCATGTGTTCATGTTCTTATATACTGAGATGGCAGATGCTGAAAACACAGTGAGCATCTGTGAGTTTGTGTATCAGTCACACAGAGACACGCAGAAATCAGTTATTGGCGACATGCACTGACTGGCTGTTGTCACGAATATTTATGCGAAATTTTATTGCAATTTTGATATGATATCATTTATCGCCCATCCTAGGTGACTTTATTTTGAACTTAACACTTAATTTGAACATTTATTTCTGTCCTTCCTCAGTTGCACAATGAGGACGACCCCTCCGAAGGGGCCGCCTGCGCTGAGGCGTCCACATCCTCCCAGGCCACTGCCGCTGTGTTAGGCATCAGCAACCCTGCGGTGGATACAGAAGCTCCGCCTCCTCCTTATGCTAGTGTGGCGCTCGGAGCAACCGCTGCACCAGGTACAGACACCTTATTATTTCCAGAATACGGAAGAGAAGCAGGAATCTACTAGATTAGCAATTCTAGACTAAATTTAGGCTATAGTGTATGCAAGATGGCAATAGGATAGAAAAGTTTTCAATATGCATAAATGAAATGATGCATCAATTGCCGTTATGACGCTCAGCTTGTTTTATTTCTGTTGCTGTGAATGAAAAATAAACACAATGTGGATTCTGTGCACCTTAAACATTGAAATAGAAGACCAATCACAATTCAGTATGCAAATATTACGTTGTCATTGTTGGTTACAGTTTAGACACATTCTATTGTGTTCAAAAGTTTGGGGTCACTAATATATTTATTTTTTAATTAATAATTGTTTTCAGTAAGGGTGGATCAAAAGTGACTGTAAAGACATTTATAATGTTTTTAAAATATTTCTATTTTAAATAAATGCTGTTCTTTTGAACTTTCTATTCATAAAAGAATCCTGAAAATAGTTTCCACAAAATCATCATATTAGAATGATTTTTGAAGGATCATGTGACACTGAAGACTGGAGTAATGATGCTGAAAATTCAGCTTTGATCACAGGAATAAATTACATTTTACAATATATTCAAATAGAAAACTAAATTTTAAATTCTAATAATATTTCACAGTATTGCTGTTTTTACTGTATTTTTAATCAAACAAATGCAGCCTTGGTGAACATGAGACTTCTTTCAAAAACATTAAAAAAATCTTACCAATCTCAGTGGGAAATTTTCAAACCGTACCACGCTGTGCAGTTGCTAGGTGGCTAGTTATTTGCCTAAGTCTAAAGAGCCTCCAGGTTTTGAAGATATTCAAAACTTGTAAGTCCGATCACTGCAGAGCTCGTTATGCTACTGTGTTATTATAGGTTTTTTTCTGATCTCCAAGTATGAGTATTAGTAACAGTGATTCTTGACTAAGCAACATCAATACAGCACTCCCTTGAAATACTGCTCCCTCAGAATACTCATAGCTAGAAATGTGTGGCTTATCTATGACTTGACCTGTGTTTTTATCGTTTTTCAGAGAGCACATTTCCGGGGGAATTTCCCGTTCCTCCACCGTACAGCGTTGCCACGTCTCTGCCCACTTACGATGAGGCAGAGAAGGCTAAAGCAGCAGCCATGGCTGCCTCGGCGGTGGAGGTCATTCCACGAGTGAGTATCTCATCCACCTACGCGCCCACATGTTCTGCAGAACAAAACTCCCAAGTCCTCGATTCGCACAACTTTCCACTGCGGCTTTGGTAGAGTCCAAAACATCCTTTCTCAAAGGAAAGATGCTGTAGTAATGCTGGTATGATTTGATGATGACCAAAATTAAATGGGGCGTCTCTTGATTTTTATTTAAAATCGTGTCTGATTTGCTTTTAGCAGTAACATAAGGAGAAGCATTTTGAGGATGTGGTGTGCCATGAAAACCATGACCTAAATAGAGAATCCATCAGATACTCTGATTTCTCTGAGCTCAGATCAAGAAGTGTTATGTAATGTGGCCCCAAAAAGTATTATTTGGGCAGTCTTAAGAATGTCATTGCATTAGATAACTGAATGTCAAACCAACTGACATCTGCAAACAAATGATGCTTTTCTCAGAACTAACTTTTTTTTGCTATGACTTCCACACAGCAAGTCCCAAGGTGATGTCTGTGTATGTTTGAATGAAGTCCTAATTTATGTAGCACTAAACATCCACTACCATTCACATGTTTGGGATCCTTAAGATTATTATTTTTTTTTTAAAGAAAGAAAGTGATACTTTTATTCAGCAAGAATGCATCAAATTGATCAAAAGTGTCTGTAAAGACATTTGTAATATTACAAAAGATGATCCTCACATGATCCTTCAGAAATCATTCTAATATGCTGATTTGGTGCTCAAGTAAAAATTATTATTATTATTATTATTATTTTGTAATTGCAAAATGAGGACATGCAGAGAGAGGGAGAGAGCAAGCACCCAAGTGCTCGAGCCCGGTTATGAAATCGCTACAGAAACAAAGAATGAATTAGAGCATTATTCAAGACTTTTGCTTGTTATACAACCGCAGCAGCTCTGTTTTGAGCTGCGGTAGCAATGTGGAGCTGGGCTGGGCGCTACCAAAGGCATAGGCTGAATCATAAAGGAGAACTTCACACAAGAATGAAGATTTGGCCATTTACTCACCCTCATTTCATTCCAATCCCTGTGGAACACAAATAGAGACGTTGTGCAGAATGTTGATGCTGTACAAAAGGTCATTCATACTGGGACTGCCCCCTAATAGTCAACTAGGAGAGATTTAATTGACCAAAATTTTATTTAGTCACAGAAAAAGAAAATCTCGTGGTGAAGTCACGCAGTCCGTGAGGGACAGATCATTAATGGCGGGTCCTTGTGGTAATTACTGTATGTCGGACAGGAAATCCAAACATTCGCCAAACATCCATCGACCTCAAATATGGCTTATCATTTGAAACGTGAGTAGCAGTAACTTTACATTTGTGCGGGAGGAGGAAGCTGAAGTATAGCGTGCCTACTGCAAGACATGGAGGCGCTGGCGCCATCACTTACATTTTTTCTGATAACAGCAGAAACATCTTAAAATACTCTAATTTTTGGTCATATAGATAAGAGTAATACAGCATTCAAAACTGTAAAGCTACTTTTATTTGTTTAAATTCACAATAACAAGAAAACATTGTGCCATTGTAAAATAAAGAAAACAAACAGGATGTGCTTTCTGCCATCTCGGTCTCTTTCAACTGGAGCGCGTCAAAACTCAGCGTATACTTGCCTCACTGACATGAGAAATATTTCTATAGAAAGCTTGAAATGTCTACTTTTAAATGAACCAATTCAAATTGAAAAGAAATATTCCCTGCTTATGTAATCCATATGAAAGGTGCATTTCTCTCTATACTGTGGAGAATGCGACACAGCATCGTCAAATTCATCTTTGCAGCCGACGCTGACTCAGAAAACACTAGTTTATTAATAAATAATTAAAATGTCTCCTTGCAATTTTTTTCCCAACATATTCATAATCATTACTTTTGCTGGTGCTTTGCGGCAAGCTTTATGTGTACGCTTGAGCGCGCAATAGGCTATATTACGCCTATATATTAAACGCTTATTATGGTGTAGTATTTTCCTCAGTATATATTTAAGTAATTAAATTAATATAAACATGCTATTAGTCGACTAATGGCTTAAATGAATGACTAATGGGGTCTGTCCAGTTCCAAAAAAGTATCATAAAAACACCAAATAGTCCTTCAGTCAAATATGTCATGAGTGCTGTATTTCGGAGCAATGCAGTAGCGAATGTTGTTCGCTGATAAAACAAGCTTCTTTTTTTAGATGTCTTGCTTATTGTGATGTCACCGTCAAATGATGCCATCGATGTTGACCCTGATGTAACGTGTCTAAAGGTACCATAAGTGTGTATAAGCAAGTTACTGTGGAGGGGAAGATTTTAATTGAATTACAGTTAAATTCAAGTCTGTTCCTCATACAAAGTTGTCGCATGACTTGAACTATAGCATAAAAGTCATAAAGACTTTTAGTTTTCAATCTTTTAGATGCCATAGACCCCTAAATATGATCATGCTTGTGCAAGGGGCCCCCAACCTATTATTTAAAAGGCAGTTCGTTATATATTTTCATGTATAAAGACCCAGTTTATATTATGACAAAAAAATATAAATGTATGTAAAATATTATTAGGAAAATATTTAGTTTCCATTGTTACATTGCATTTTTCTCTACTCAATATAGTACTGTACTGTTAGATCTATTTAAATCATTTTTAAAAATATTTTAAATTTTTATTATATTTAAACATTTAGTGTTTATTTAGTATAATCTTTTTTATTATTATTATTTATTTGTACAGTTTTTACACTGTTTTTCTAACTTTTCCACTGACCCTTTAGCACTCCCAGTTTGAAAACCACTGGTACAGTGCACAGCATAAATGAGTACACCCCCTCTGAACAAATACAAAAGATGTATTTTCTTTATGATCACTAATACAATTCATGGAAAGATGGCATGTATTAAACATATACATAATAAAAACAGAAATATATGTCATTAATAGCCATAAAATAAGTAAATTAGCCAATTTTGTTTAAATTAAGGATTGCAGAAATGAGTACACCCTAGATTTAATTCAACAAATGTATAATATTCTAGTACTTAGTATGCCCTCCATAATTTTGAATATACTGCTCTGACCCTTCTTGGCACGGAGTGTACAAGTTCATGACAAATTGTCACATCTGTCCTGTTTAACTCCTGGATGATGAGCTCCTCTTTAATGGGGAGTGTTGCTCAACTCGTCTCTACAGAATCCCCCACAGGTGCTCAAGAGTGTTAAGATTGAGTGCAATACATGTCCACAGAAGGTTTTTCACCTTGAGAGAATGCATATCCTCATTGTCATGTTGAAAAAATGCCCAACAGTGCAGGAATGAGGAAAGGGTAACATCTTCTGTTTTAAGTTTGTGTATTAAATTACACAGTGGTGTGGGAATTCATGACAGCATTGATAAAGCACAACTCCTTCACACCTTCAGCACTCATACATCCCTATATAAGAGCTTTACTACCACTGAACTTTACTGTGGGAACCAGGCACTTCTCACTGTACTCCTCCTCTAGCAACACCATAACATTTTGGATGCTGTTAGATCCAAAATGATTGATTTGGTCTCATGAGACCAGAGTATTGATTCCCAGAATCTATATTTTGTAAATATGGGCTTTGGAAATGGCTAACTGACTTTATTGTGCTTTGGCTACAGTAGGTAGTTCCAGTGAGAACAACAACCATGCATGCAATTTCTGCAGGCTGCATCTTACTCTGTGAGATAAACAGTCACTCTTTTCATAGCTTTTGCTGACTCTGAGACACTTGCTTGGTATTTCTCCTGCTCTTTGTCTAGCAAAAAATCCCTCATCACTAAATGAAAGCTTAAAATGAAGGCCTGATTATTTCAGGGGCCTTGTCACAAGTCCATTGTTTTTGAATTTGTGTTATTTTTGCTATATTTTCACACTTAAAACAATGATTTGGTAATCCTCTTGTACCACTGTCCTCTTTTGTGCTAAGAAATAAGTCTCCTGACAGTTCTCTCCCAAGTGGTTCCATTGTTGTCAGCATTAAGTCTGAGAATGATTCAATGGGCTATATAACACTTTTAATTGTCAAGAAATTACTTCTCTTTAAATGTTTTGGTTCAACATACTTACCTTTTGATCAAACATTGTCTTAAACTTACACCAGAACATTTTTATTTCATTTTATTTAGTAACTTTTAGGAGGGTGTACTCATTTTTGCTACACAACATTTTTTCACCTTTATAAGAAAATCTTATTTTCCTCAATAATTTTGACAAGCTTCTTTGGTAATTGATTAAGCAGACTTACTGGAACATTATATCTCTAAAGAACCCTAACATGTCTTCTAAGTAATTGAGTAATTGCTGACTTTCAGGAGTTTCAGAGGAGGTGTACTCATTTATGCTGTGCACTGTATAGACCACTTTCATGATATGTTTATGGTGTTTTTTGTTTGTTTTTGTTTCGTTTCTATCTTAAACAGCTTATCACTATTCACTTTCACCGCACAGAAAAGAGCAGAGACATTTTACAAAAGAACTCATTTTGTGGTCATTTGGGTTTGGAACAACTTGAGGTTGAGTAAAAGACAGATCTTTCATTTTCTGGTGAACTTCTCCTCTAAAAGCAAAACAGAAAATCTGTGGACACGTGCCCTTGAACTAAATGCTTAACCTCAAAGTTGCTGTGAAGGGACTGTCCCTGTCCTTTGGATGAAAGTGTTTGCTGAAATGAAAGTAATCAAGCTTTGAAAAAGCTATGGAATTAAGAGTAACATCACCACGTCGTTGTCTTAATTTTTATTAAAGTGACTTTTTTCAGTGAATTCAATAGAGGAAATTGCAATGCTTTGTCAAGGTTTTCATGCATTAAGACCTTTATTCAGTCCTTCATACATATTTTCCACCTTATCTCTGACCCTTAAACACTTAAATACTGTTTTTGCTTCTGTACCTTCTATATGTAAATGACCTCTGTTGTGATTGGCTAACATCTACGTACCATTTTAATACACGGTTGTTTATCAAGATTGGTCCAGTTGCTAATATGTAAACATTGTGGTCACATTACAACCATGGTGATTTCTGAACCACTTTTGCCTTCTAATATGCTTCTAAAACACTTGTAAATGTTTCTCTTTATCCATCTACTTGAAAAGGATGAGGATTTTCCGGTTCGGGATGACTTCAGTGACGCTGATCAGCTGAGGGTGGGAAATGATGGAATCTTCATGCTGGCCTTCTTCAGTAAGTCATGTAGACTGTTTATGGTACACACGTTCATGTTTGGAATAGCATTCACTAAATTTCATTAATGCGTAATAAATGATGACTGGACTGAATCAAACATGCAGTTTAGTAAGGTTTTGTCAACCTTTTAGTGTATGACAGGTTAAAGCATTTATCATTTCATAATGCATACTGCTTCGCATACTTTTTTTGTTAAAAAATATGCAGATCACAGTATATACTGTGTAGTATGCAGTACACTAGTATGCTATTAAAGGATTAGTTCACTTTCAAATGAAAATTAGCTCAAGCTTTACTCACCCTCAAGCCATCCTAGGTGTATATGACTTTATTCTTTCTGATGAACACAATCTGATATATTTTAATAAATATCCTGACACATCCGAGCTTTTTATAATGGCAGTGAGCGGGACCAATGAGTATGAGCTGAAGAAAATGCTTCCATCCACATCCATCCATCATAAACGTACTCCACATGGCTCCGGGGGGTTAATAAAGGCCTTCTGAAGCGAAGCGATGCGTTTGTGTAAAAAAAAAAATATCCATATTTAACAAGTTATGAAGTAAAATATCTAGCTTCCACCAGACCGCCTTCTGTATTCGAGTTACGAAGAAAGTGTAAACTGGCGTCGCGTCAGTTAACCTTTTTCCGTAAGTTAAATAGGGAAGGCGTAGGACGTAGCATAAGCTTTTTGAACAGCAAGAGTTTTACACTTTCTTCGTAGGTTGAATATGGAAGGCGGTCTGGCGGAAGCTAAATATTTTACTTCATAACTTGTTAAATATGGATTTTTTTTTTTTTTTTTTTACACAAACGCATTGCTTCGCTTCATAAGGCCATTATTAACCCCCCGGAGCCGTGTGGAGTACACGTTTATGATGGATGGATGTGGATGGAAGCATTTTCTTCAGCTCATACTCGTTGGTCCCGCTCACTGCCATTATAAAGCTCGGATGTGTCAGGATATTTATTAAAATATCTCCCGATTGTGTTCATCAGAAAGAAGAAAGTCATACACACCTAGGATGGCTTGAGGGTGAGTAAAGCTTGGGCTAATTTTCATTTGAAAGTGAACTAATCCTTTAAGAACACAGCAGCTGCATCCGAAATCGCATACTTCCCTACTATATGGTAGGCGAAAAACAGTATGTGACAAAAGAAGTATGCTCATATTCACAAAAGAGTAGGCAAAAAGTATCAGGATGACCTACTACTTCCGGCGAGATCCTGAAGTGTGTGTACGATGGATGCTTTACTATCCCATGAGGCCACTGGAGAGGTTTTTGTGAATGGCAGTGAAGCGATGCAACGTGACAGTGACAACATGGTGGATGTAGTACATCCGGGTTACATTCACACATTCATATAACATAGAACATCCCATACTGTTGGTGCGCACAAAGTAATAACTTATTCAAAATAAGTACCTTCTCATAAGAGTATGTGATTTCTGATGCAGCCAGCCTCTGTGTTTGTGCACCATTAGTGCTCCTTGCGCGCCATCTGGTGGTGTTGTGATGTATTGCACGTCACGTTATTCCATACGCAGTAAAGCATGATCAGTCGGGCAGTCATGTTTAATTTAATGATTAGTCGCTCTTTCATTAACAAAGCATCACCATTTTTGCAATATATTAAGCAGTTTGTCAAGTTGTATTTGTCAGCATTTAAAAACAGAATAATTACCATATTTGCTCACAATGTTTTTAGGATACTTGTGTGTATACAGTATATATTTCATGTAATTCTTCATTAATGCATCTCTCTCTCTGTTTCTGTAACCAGTGGCTTTTCTTTTCAACTGGATCGGGTTTTGCTTGTCTTTCTGTTTGACCAACACCATTGCTGGCCGATATGGTGCCATCTGCGGCTTTGGCCTCTCTCTCATCAAATGGATCCTCATTGTGAGGGTGAGTCTGTAATTAATGTTTTTTTTTTTTTTTTTTGTTATCAATTATCTCAAAACCCACACAGGAGGATAAGAAACTCTCAATTAGTTCAGTGGAAAACTTTAAGTGAAAATGACTGAATCAAACATGATGTGTTATGAGTGTGAATTCAATCAGCATTAAACTTGATGGTATTTTTCTTCTTTTCAGTTTTCAGATTACTTTACTGGATACTTCAATGGGCAGTACTGGCTCTGGTGGATTTTCCTCGTTCTTGGTAAGACCTTAAACAGGACTTTTATAAAGTTTGAAGATCTGATAATATCAGTGTTAGTTACTGAGGTGGTTTGATTCATTCACCAGCCATATTTTCTACAGTACTCTAGCACCATCTGCTGGTTGACTGACTACAAGACAACACACAGAGTACATAATATTAACAAACAATAATCTTTGCGTTGGTGTCCTTGCTGCTGTGATTAGGCTGTAATGGATTCCTTTGTGAATTCTGTATTTGTGTGAAATATGGTTGCAATGCCCTCTTATATTGTCTTTGTGGATATGCAAGTAGTGGTGTTTGCTAAGAGCAGATAGGCATGCTGTTTCTTCTCTAAGCAATTAGGCTTTTCTGTCTGGTGGATGTGAGTAGCAAGCAGTCCTTACATTTTTCTTTAGAATATCCCGTTATTGACCTTTGACCTGTCTTGCATCCACTCCAGGACTCCTGCTGTTCTTCAGAGGGTTCGTGAACTACCTGAAAGTGCGTAACATGTCAGAAAGCATGGTGTCTTCAC
The DNA here is from genome assembly GCA_039654765.1 of Mylopharyngodon piceus. Classification (NCBI taxonomy): domain Eukaryota; kingdom Metazoa; phylum Chordata; class Actinopteri; order Cypriniformes; family Xenocyprididae; genus Mylopharyngodon; species Mylopharyngodon piceus. Next base: position 16,257,435 of record CM077440.1, on the reverse strand, counting down.
TCCGAACTCGCTTCTTCCTCCTATATTAAAGGTGAGGATATCGTTGATTTGTTGAACAAAATTTGTTTTACAACAAAAAAAGGTTAAAAAATGTATTTAGGAAATTACATTGTAATTGAATAGGTTAATAAAGATGCATTGCAATTTTTGCAAACCAAATAGCAAACATAATGACTTTTTCATATATCTCATATATGTAATCACAACATGTATTTGCTCTCAAATGACTTTTCATTTATTTATTTCATATAGTCTGTCTTTGTGAAAATGCCTTTACTGAGGCTGATTTATGCAGTAATATATTTGCTTGGCTTGATTTTGTTTGATGCAACAACTTTACAGAAGAAAATTGGTCAAGAAATGCATTTAGGGTAATAATTGACAGTGTAATTATTTAGATTTGATCTTATTCATTATAATCGATTATTAAAGCAACAAGTTTCTCAAACTCTTTACCCCATTTGCCATTGTTCGTTCAACAAAACTAGTCAGAATTTACAAAAAATATGTATATTTTACCCCCAATCAAGAACATTTAAGTTTATCAATTAAACAAATTTTGTGCATGCATTAAAAGATTTAGTATTGAAAATATTTGAGGATTCTATTATACTTTAATGCAAGACTTTTCTACTATTTGATATCAGTCTATAGATTGGTTTAATTGTGGTGTAAAGGGACAAACCAGCATTCCTGTTTTTTTTGGTTTTTTTGGTTAAATATTTGGCTGCTGTTACTCGAGACTTTAATTCGACACCCGAAACTGATGCAGTTTTTTTTTTTTTTTTTTTTTTTTTTTTTTGTGGTGAGCCTAATTACTATGGCTGTCATGTTGTTTGTTGAATGTTGCCTTGAGAAGGAACACTTCCTCTTTGGTCAGGAATCGCCTAATATGCATAATAACCGAGCATGGAAATAGCAGCCAAATTGTAAAATGTATTTAAAACATTCTGGGAAATTGCACGCGACTAGAACTGGACAATAAAGACCTTTTGATGTTTGAGATATCTCAGATATATTCTCTCAATGTGTATGTATATGTACTTGGTCTTAAAAAATATAAAAATAAATATATAAATAAAAATAAAACCGATATATATTTTCCGTCTTATGTAGTCTGTCTTTCTGAAATGTGCCTTTAGGCTGATTTATGCATTAACAAACTGACTTGGCTTGATTTTGTTTGACAGCAACACATTATGTGTTTGGTGCAACAAGTTGACAGGCAGATTTAGCCTAAATTAAACTAGTAGTGTAATTATTGCCGAATCTATATTTCTCATAAACAAAACAAAAATATTTGTTTGATCGTTTTTACAATAACTTTGTGTGTGGTAAATTAAACCGCGCGTCTGCGCCATTCATTCACACAGACACGGAACATGCAGAATTCATATTTAAATAAACTTTTTGCGGTTTAATATTCACAGACACTAGTCTGTTTTGTGATTTCATTTAAGTGTACTGACCTACTTCTTATTTATTCATCAAAAATTTGACAAATTCCGTGATGTTCTGCGTTATACAGTAAATTCCGTTTTTATGACTGGATTCCGCGATTCCGTCCACGTTTTCTGCATTGCGGAAATCATAGGACCATATTTTCATGCTAGGTTAATTTTATATCAGCAAGTAGTTTATCTAATATATCTTATAAGTCTCACAGCAAAATAACATGATTTGTGTCTTTTTACCCTATTGTGAAAGTGCCTTTTATTGAAGTAACTCAGCATGTTAAACACATTTTCAGCTTGAATTTGTTCCAGAACAACACAAGAAGTGATTATGCTTTTGTTAACTTGGACATGCAAGCCGGATGTAATTTGCTTCATTGATAATGGCTCTCATAACCTTGCTTATATGCAGTTTGCACAATGAAGGCCATCGTGGCAAACCTCCAAAAAACAAGCTTCACTCTCATTCACTCTGTCTCTTTCAAGGTCGCCTCACCAAAACATTCCTCCCTAATGTGAAATTCCTTGATGATTTGCAACCCGTCAAATGAACTGGACTGGATCCCACTGAGGGGAAGAGGAAGAAGAGAAAAAAAAATAAAGCGAGTATCTCTGCCAAACGTTCTGAACTGAATTTGGTGAAAATGGAAGGTTTTTCTGAACTTTGAATGAGTTTCACATCATTACTTCCCAGTTGGCCTCAGCCCATAAACTTCTGGTTTACTACTAGATTACTTCGAGAAGACAAAAAAAAAAGTCTTTTAATGGTTAATATTCCCACACATTGCATGCAGAGTATTGGATTTGTGTACTTGGGTCGAACAAACTGCAAAAGATCACTAGAAATATGCAGCCAAGACATCCTATGCAATGTCTTTTACCAAAATGGGTTAGCAGTCTTAGATGATGATAAAACTAGACTAGTTTGATTCTCATTGCTTTGTTGCATCCAAGGCCTTGGCAAATTTGATTGCATTGCAGTATTAATATACCAAGTTTAGATAGAATTTAGCTAAACGGTCAAGCTAATGGTAATGTATAATTGCACCGTTTCTCTTCTTCTTAAGTTTTGTCTCGCTTAACTTTATAGTAAATGATTAAGTAACTTCATTGATGTGTTTCAGACTGGAAATGGAATTTGTACTTATCCTGAAATATATATTTGCCTTTTGCACCTTCATTTTCCCCCTTTTTTATGGTTATTATTGTTTAAGTTGTGACTTTGCTCAAGCTGTGATCTGCCTAGATTTTAGTTACTTGAATGGCTGAATGCTACTGTCATTTGTTTCTATTAATCACAAGCCTCTTCAGCAATATCAGATATTAAAAGAAATGCATGGTTAACTCGGTTACAAATGACTAATCCAGTAAACTAAAAAAAATCTACTTACATTTATTAAATGTATGTAAAACAACCAAACTATTTTTGTTGGAATAATGATTTTGGATATTCTCTGAATGGCAGAGATCATTGTGTGCTATGTTTATTCTCTTGTCTTGCATAATGACAATAAAATTCAAAATCCTCCCGGGTACATTTATTTGGGCCTGTTGTTTAAAGTCAACATGAAATCTTTGGGCATTAAGACCTGCAGTGTAAATGCAGCCTATTGCGATTGGTTGACTAGATCTGATTTTTTTTTTTTTTTTTGATGACTTACTAGCTTACGTCTTCTTTTAAAAGTTACCCATATCCGATATCTGCATTTACACTATACATTTTGTGAAACAACCCAAGGTACACCCAAAAAAATGCTGGGTTAAAAACAACCCAAGTTGGGTTGAAAATGGACAAACCCAGCGATTGGGTTAAATGTTTGACCTAACCTGCTGGGTAGTTTCATTTAACCCAAATATAGTTTAAAAATTACTGTATTGCTTGCTTAAAATGAACCCAAAGTATGTTAGAAATTAACATTTATTAATAAGTTTAATGAATAATAATAAATGCAATGCAATACAATACAATAAACATTTATTAAATTGCTCACTCTAAAAAATGCTGGGTTGAAAATGGACAAACCCAGCTGACATACTGACCCAGAAAAGCTTAGGCCTAAAAAGGAAGTAAAAACGGCGCAGTTTGCAATGGACGTAGACGAAATGATAATGCAAGCTTTTGCTTTTCGTATCATCTTTAAAGGTCAGCAAAACATTGGGTTGAGCCTTCGTCCTCCATTGCGCCATTGTGTCATGTGATCGCGGTTGGTGCCCATCTGAGTTGACGTTATTCGCCACTGGTGCTTTTTCAATGACGTACGACTCGCATTGACGGGAATATCCGATCTGTCAGCTTACATGGCAGACGCAGATGCACATTTATCAGATTCATATCAGATTTATTTCCACATATGAATGAAGCCTGAAATCGATCTGAGAATATCGGAATCCATGTGCTTTTTCCATGTTTACATGTTCGAGGGTCATATCCGATCTGCAGCGTTGCCAAATTAGTGATTTTGTTGCTAGATTTAGCGATTTCCCTGCCCCTTTTGAGACTTTTTTCCAAAAGCCTAGCGACAATTCTAGCAACTTCTTGGACAAACCTTATCTAACTAATAGCCAAATCATGCTTCACATGCTGATCCAAAAGCCTAGTAGTCATCTTTTTTCCCTCCAAAATTGAATATTCCATTTCACATGTCATGTTACAGAATTAACACTGGTTGCATATGCCATTTCATGTTGATATTGCTCTCATTACTTTTATTTAAAATTATACAATGCCACTGTAATTACTTACAAAGCATAGTTTCTACCAAAAATGCTTTTGTTACTACTCTAAAACAATAATAGTTTATTGTCCTTCAAACCACGCGAGAAGCTTAAAGCTTGATTTATTTTTAATGGCAATGCTGGTGAAAACCAAGTTACGAAAACTGTAGTAACACATATTTTGTAGAAAAAAAAATGTAGTTAACACACACATACACACAAACTTTTAATAAACTTTTAATGAGTGACCCATTTACATAACGCCTTTCCGGTCGGCACTGCATTTTTCCGGTCCTTTCTTCTGAATGGATTGCTCACTGCTCACAATCATTCACAATACACACACACACCATGGTACTGAAAGATTACTATATTCATATGCCATTGTTATATTTACAGTACTCCAAGGCAGAGTCAGAAATAAAAAAATGCTCAGACCAAAATTGCCATCAAAAATGACAAAAACGTTTTTTATATGTATTTTAATTTTTATAATATATATATATATATATATAATATATATATATATAATTATTTATATTTAGTGGTTTGATTTATTATTTTTTGTTGTTCTTGCATAAATAAAAGTAAAATATTACCTAATGCATAACATTATTTGATGTTGATTTTATAGCCAATATAATTATGCAGATGACTTCATTTAAAGGATGCATTTTAAATAAAAGCAAGTCATACAAAGTGTTTAAATGGTTAGAAATATTGCCCCTTAATAAAAAGTTAATTTCTCAAAGGTAGGTCAAAAAATATCATGGAACTACACTGTTTAAAGAAATGTATCACCATGGTGCCACATCCAAAATTAGTATCATGCCATTTATTTATTATTTTTTTTTAACTTTGTTTCTTTCTACGAGGAGCGATACAAAGCGAATCCTGTCACATGTATCCATTAAGAAAAGAGAGAATGAATGCATGTGAACTGCAGTGTGTGTGTGTGTCAGAGAAAGCGCAAGGGCCATGCTGACAATTGCTGTCGGCAGCATTTTCAGAGCCTTTTTTTGTTCCTGGCCACGTCTAAACAGAGCAATGCACCCACTGGCCTCTCCTCCTCCTCCTCCTCGAGGCTTTCCGGCCCAGCGGGTAAATAGTGGCTCTCTTAAGCTCCGGCACACCTCCAGTCACTCCGCAGCATGCACAGGTACAGATAGGAATGTCAGGGGCTGGGTCTCAACCTGCACTCACAGCCTGCCTGTTTTTTTCCCCCCATTCAGTCTGAATTGCTGGGCCTTCACACTGTGGCACGATACAACCACATGAAAATCAGCACATCTAGTTTGGTCATATTGCACTCTTCATTTGCAGTGTAGATTCATTGTAAGGAATGACACCCAGTCTACATTGCAAACTAGCATTGCAACCAAATTGCATTGCTCCAGCGATCCAGTTTTGTTGCACTGAATGTAAAGGAACGATGGCTTGAATCTCTCCTGCTATTACAATGTAGACAGATTCATTGATTATCAAGGAGCAATCTCTTTGCATCCAAAAAAAATAAAAATAAATAAATAAATAAATTTTTTTTACAGACGCCATTGTTTGTCATGACAGGGTTAAGGGACGTTCATAGTGACCTACTGTAACAAAAGCAACCAGAAATCATTCATTTTCATTTAGTTTGGTCACATCTCTCCCCCTTGGCCAAGACAGTGGTTATAATATTGGTTGCCAGTAAGCGTAACTTGCTCTCATTGGTAGTCGCTGCATGGTTATGTAATCGTAATTTGCATAGAGTATTTTTTTTATTATTATTATTATTATTATTAATTCCTTTTACATAATGCTTATTTATTTGATTACTTATTGTTTTTGTTTTTTCATAAAATTAGTTTAATTTAAAGATATAGAATTATGCAGATTGAGACTTTATTTAAATAAGAGGAAAACACACAATGTGTTTAAAATAAAAAAAAAAGACACCAAAAATTACATTTTTTTTAATTATTCCTTTATATATATATTATATATATATATATATATATTCCAAATAAAATTATAAATATTATATGAATATTAAAATTATTAAATATAAATATTATAAATATTCCAAAAAAAAAAAAATATATATATATATATATATCAAAAACATATATATTTCAATTTAAATTTATTTTATTATTTTATTTATTATTTTTGTTGTTCTTGCATAAAATATGCAAAATATTACATATTTTTATATTACATATACAATTTGATGTTGAATGTACAGCCAACAACCAACAGAATTATGCAGATTGAAACTTCATTTAAATAAAAAAAAAATGCAATGTGTTTATATGGTTAGTACTGCCCCTTAATAAAAAGTTAATTTCTGACTTGAGCAAATTAATCGCTATACTGTTGGTTGTCAGTAGGTTAAAGTTAAACTCTGCTCAGATTTGTTCTACTGCTAATAGGGGTGTAACGATATATTGTTATATCGAAATATCACCATGTAAAAATGTGGCGATATCGGTGATGTGAACGATATATATCGCAAAATAGAGTCAGTTTTATCCAAGACTCAGCTTGATGTATTTATAAGGTATTGTTCACCCAAAAGCAAAAATTGTCATCATGTGCTCACCCTCATGATGCTCTAAACCTATAAGGTTTTCATTTATCTTCCAAACACAAATGAAGATATTTTTTATGATACCTGAGAGATATGGCTTAAAGTGAGTTCAGTATCGCGATAGTATTGTATCATGACATGAGTGTATCTTTACACTCCTGATCGCTAACAATCGCTATCATGTCTCCTCAAACTCTTTTTTTTTTTTTTTTTTTTTTGGATGCATGTTTTTTTTGTTGTTGTTGTTGCTGCAAATCGTACACATCTTTTATTTTAGCAGATCTCGCCCCCCATTGACTACCATAGTAGGAAAAATAATACTATGGTAGTCAATGGGGGGTGAGATCTGCTTGGTTACAAACATTCTTCCAAATATCTTCCTTTGTGTACAGCAGAACAAAGAAATTTGGTAACACTTTAGTATAGGGAACATATTCACTATTAACTATGACTTTTCCCTCAATAAACTCCTAATTTACTGCTTATTAATATTTAGTAAGGTAGTTAAGTTTAGGTATTGGGTAGGATTAAGAATGTAGAATAAGGTCATGCAGAATAAGGCATTATGTGCTTAATATGTACTAATAAATAGCCAATATTCTATTAATATGCATGCTAATAAGCAACTAGTTAAAAGACCCTAAAATAAAGTGTTACAAGAAATTTATACAGGTTTGGAACAACTTGAGGGTGAGTAAATGATGACAGAATTGTCATTTTTGGGTGAACTATCCCTTTAAGTGTTAGCAGATATTAAGCAGACAGTCTACTAAGACTCTAATGAGGGTTAGTGAAACTTATAGTTACTTATAGTCAACAGAATGTCTAAAGGAGACCATCAAAATAGTGTTACCAGACATTTTTTCTTTAAAGGCATAGTTCACCCAAAAATGTTCACAGAATTTTAATTTTTGAATGAACTATCCCTTTAACACAAGACACTCTTTCTCTCTCTCTCTCTCTCTCTCTCTCTCTCTCTCTCTCTCTCTCTCTCTTTCTCTGTGTGTGTGTGTGTGTTGATTAGAGCGTGAGGCGTTTGCCCACAGTTGATGGGTTGAGGGTAAGTGCCGCCCGGGGCCAGCATGGCACGGTGCCACACCTCTCTTGTACGTTGTCAACAGCCTGTCAGATGCTTCGAAAAACTTCCACCTGTGTTTTTCAACACGCTTCTCGCAAGAGGCTTTCGTTGAGTCTCATTCAACGGCACGTTCGATGAAAAACAGGCTGAAAACAAAACCTATCATCTTGATGAAGAACAGAACGCATAGGCTTAAGAACATTTGTAGTAGTAAAGCATGTTATACGTGTTACTATTTAGCTGTAGTTTTCTTCTCACAAATAAACCCTGACATCCTTATGCCTTCTTGGACCTTCAGGGAACACCGGGGTGGGAATGAAGAGCACATCCACTGCCTTTCAAGTGGGCAAGAAAAGCACCACAGTGGCTTGGCTTTCACTTGTTTTTCTGGCAAGGACGACCGTGCCTTTTCTAGATCATTGACAGAAAACCGCAAACTGTTTGGCCGTATGCCTGCTTTCAGTACGAATAGGAGATCAGCACAGTTCAGTTTTACTCCAAGGATCTCCTGACATCCGTTAAAGGGGTGGTTATTTATGATTTCACTTTTTTAACTTTAGTTAGTGTGTAATGTTGCTGTTTGAGCATAAATAACATCTGCAAAGTTACGACGCTCAAAGTTCAATGCAAAGGGAGATATTTTCTTTTACAGAAATCGCTTTTTAAGGACTACAACAAACGGCTGGTAGGGACTACAATGAGCTTCTTCCCGGGTTGGTGACATCACAAACCCCAAAATTTACATAAACCCCGCCCCCGGAAACACGCAACAAAGGGGGTGAGGCCATGTTGGGCTGCTTTAGAGAAGAGGAAGAGTTGTTGTAGTAGAGTGTTGTTGCCATGCTGTCATTTTACGCCGGACTGCTTCACAAACGAGGGTCAATTCAACGCTGGATTCGCACAAAAGATTAACATGACGGCACATGCTAGTCGATGAGTTGAAGCAACTACAGAAATTTATCCACTAACCATTCAGAAACGTCCAGTTGCATTCTAAAAGTTGTAACTTCTTCCTGTCCGACTCCGGTTTGAACAATGTAAGGCTGAACACCGTTACTGACAATCCTCATTTTGGCTGCGTGAGATTCTCCAGCTTTGTTGTTGTTGAGCAACTGAAGCGTGAGCTGTTAAAGCTCCGCCCTCTTCTGGAAAGGGGGCGGGGAGCAGCAGCTCATTTGCATTTAAAGGGACACGCACAAAAACGCCATGTTTTTGCTCACACCCAAATAGGGGCAAATTTGACAAGTTATAATAAATGATCTGTGGGGTATTTTGAGCTGAAACTTCACAGACACATTCTGGGGACACCAGAGACTTACTGTACATCTTGTAAAAGGGGCATAATAGGTCCCCTTTAAGGGAGATTGAAAAAAAAAAAAAAACTTGGAAAACCCAAATTTCCAATTTTCCATGTCTTTGGCTGTTGAAACATCAAGTGTACAAGGAGTTTTGGACTCATCGCTTATTATGAATCATATTTCCTTCCAAATTTGTTACACTTGTGCCTCAAAGTCCATGTTTACAATAGTGTCATAATGTGCTCTGTCCGACATATGTCTAAAAATACGCCGGCCATATGTTTTACCAGTGCTATTTTCAAAGCTATTGAGGAACGTGCTATTTGGCAAACAAATAAAAATTTATTGTTTTACGATTTTTGGACACATCTGATGAGGCCGACATCACAGGCAATGCAGCTGTTGGATTTAATAAATCACCTCAGCTTTGCTAACGATAAAGATTTGACTTGTTGCTATGTGAAGCTTTGCTAATGTGCGTTTCTAAGCTTCGAATGCTTACAAGGGACTGTAGAGGTCACTTCGCAGCGCCAAAGCTTTTACAACTCTGACCTGAGGGTCGTCCTGTCACTTCAGCAAGATTTCTGCAGTTTGGTGTGAAATGTGATCAAAAATGAAATGGTTCCTGGTAGTTAGTCTGTTTGAGGTCAGATTCTTTTTTTTCTTTTTTTTTTAATTTATACTTTTATTCAGCAAGGATGCATTAAATTGATCAGTGACAGTAAAGACATTTAAAATGTTACAAAAGGTTTCTATTTCAAATAAATGCTGTTCTTTTGAACATTCTTTTCTTCAAAGAATCCTGAAAAAACGTGTTTCAACAAAAATATTAAGCAGCATTGATAATTCTAGGAAATGTTTCTTGAGCAGTGAATCAGAATGATTTAAGGTAAAGTGTGTTATTTCTACAACTTTGTCATCGTCAAACACTTCCCTGTCTGTGATTAGTTAGACTAACAGATAGTCCCGCCCCAAACTCACACTTCACACCACTGGTTGACACAATACCAATATTTTAGCACCGCAGTGGTTGTAATTTCCAGAGCAATGAGCCTAATTACTTATAGTTGCTTTAAAAGGTAAACTGTAAAAATAAATCACAACTCATTTTATATATATATATATATATATATTTTTTTTTTTTTGCATGGACTTTTTTTGAGTGTTACTTTCTCTCAAAAGTTGAGATAACTTTTTAATTTGGTCAGTTCAAATACATTGGACAAATCAATTGGATAAACACTGTAAATGAAGTTTAGTTCACTAATAGCAGTGACAGCACTTTCAATAACATCATAACCACAAACCTTAAGATATAATTGAGTATTTTCGCTAATTAGATATTTGCAAAAGAAGTCACTTTCTTTTGAGAAATAATCACTTTTTGCTAGAAGACTAGTTACTTTTGTAAAATGACTGCTTTGATTATCACTTTATTGACAATTTACACAAATGTGACCCTGGAGCACAAAACCAGTCATAAGTCGCATTTGTAGCAATAGCCAACAATACATTGTATGGGTCAAAATTGTCGATTTTTCTTTTATGCCAAAAATCGTTAGGATATTAAGTAAAGATCATGTTCCATGAAGATATTTTGTAAATTTCCTACCGTAAATATATAAAAAATATATATTTTTCTGAGTGGATATGCATTGCTAAGGACTTCATGTGGACAACTTTAAAGGCAATTTTCTCAATATTTTGATTTTTTTGCACCCTCAGATTCCAGATTTTCTAATAATTGTTTCTCGGCCAAATATTGTCCTATCCTAACAAACCATACATCAATGGAAAGCTTATTATTCAGATGATGTATAAATCTCAATTTCAAAAAATTGACCCTTATGACTGGTTTTGTGGTCCAGGGTCACAAATACGTTACACAAAAAAAACAGTTTTGTTTACAAAGTCTTTGCATTGCTGGCCGTGCTAGAGCACAAATATAAGCGCAATTTTTTCCCCCAGAAAACTCAACAAATTTGGAAAAAGGAGCCAAATTTAAAAAAAATTAAAACTCTACATTAAACTAAGCCAGACTGTTTTCCCCCTCAAATGCGAGCTGTTGATTCATGACTTGCGACTTTAGGATATGTACTCATTAAGCGATAACATCACAGCAAAATATTACGCCATGACAGCAGTGTGAAAATAAAGACGGGCCGAATGAGAGGAGGGTGTAATGCTCGCATGTTTTTCTGGGAGGATATATGCGCGTGTAATGGCACAGGAGAGGCTGTAAAAGGAGACGCGTGTTTGCACTCCCTCAGGAGTGAGGAAAGGCCTCAGTGGTGTTGAGTTAGCAGTGGAGCCAGCTTGCCTGCCTGCCAGCCATTCTCTCTCTCTCGTTCTCCGTCTCCCTCTCTCTCCTTCGCTTCCTGGTACACCCCCGCTTGACAAGGTTAATCTGTCCTGATGATGAGCAGTTGCGCTTGGCTCCTCTTTTTTCGTAGATTCCTTCCGATAACCGTAACCTGAACCCTGCGCGCGCGATAGGAGCAGACGGCTCTGCGGTGAGGAACTCGCGCACCTCCTCAAATGTTTTTATTACTTGGACTCTTTTCAGCGAGGGAATGATGAGTATCTGGTGAAGAAGGTGTATGTGGTTAGTACAGTGTACAGTGGTGTAAGTTGCCTATAGTTAAAGAATGGCTGTAAGTTGTGCATTTGCAACTATTGGGTCTATTTGCAACTTTAGGCTGAATAGTTTTTTTTTTTTTGCTTAAAAGTCACTTTCTGTAGCTAAAGCCATATTAAAGTCTTGACCGATAAAAAGAAAGAAATTAATAATCTCTCTGAATATTCATTTTACACATGTAGTGGGGCATGTTGTCACAAATGTCACAGTGTAAGCTGCCATTAAACAAACTATTGAGCTTTTTTGAGCTAAATGTAAGCAGTAAAACTTTGTATCATATATATATATCTACTATTACACTATAACTATATTATAATCAATGTACTATATATATATATATATATATATATAGTACATTGATTATAATATAGTTATAATATAATAGTATATATATATATATATATTAGTACATTGATTATAATATAGCTATAATAGTGCATATATGTAATAGTTCATTAAGTAATATATGCATGTATGTATGTGTGTGTGTATATATATACATATATATATATATATATATATATATATATATTACAGCTACATTAGCAGCAGGCATCTACAGACAGCGTACGAGAAAAACATGGAAAAAAATGAAAACGCAGAACAAATATTCCGTGGAATCTCCTATTCAGTGGTAAGAAGCTCCAGCTCGGAGCGCCTGGATTCACGCCAACAGGAACAGGTTCTAGGTGAACTGAATCCCGCCAGCTGTTGCCTGGTCGTGACCATGGCAACTGCCGCACAATATTTGTATTAGGATGTGTGGGGGGACATCTGATACAGACAGTGCAGACCAGCTCGGTGCAGCTGTCCCAAGAAAAACAACTTTCCCTGTCTCTCCTCAATTAGTTCTTTCTGACTTCTGGGGATACAAACGCGCTTGGGTCGAGCTGGGTCATCTTTAGAACAAAATAGTGACATAAAATAGCAAGATAAACCGAAAATGGAATAATGTTTCAGCCGTGTGTTGTTTAGCGTACATGCCCTAATAATGCTAAGCGAACAGGCCGTAACGTCTGTAAACATTTACACTCTGTTTAGAAGACGCCACCTGGCTAACCTATCCCACAAACCTCCCACTTGCCAGGCATTGTGGTATTGACAAAGAGGACAAATGAATATTGTTTGACATCATTGTGTAATGTGTCTAAGGCTGTATAACAACTTAGCGGTGCGGTATATGTTAACAGAAACAATGAATCATCGGTGGAGGCCAAATCCACAGTAAAAACCACAGTCCTGTAACTCATTCAACATGGTTTCTTTGTTTGTAAGCAGTGTAATGGCTACAGTTTGGTTGGTTCAGCACACGCGGTATGCAAAAAGAGTTAACATACGTTTATGCTGTTGTACTTTATACGTAAAGTTTAAGGTACTGTTATTCATTAAAGGAAAAGGTGCAAAATTGAATGGGCATAGTACTGACGAAACATTTTGGGGGGAATATAATGAGGACTAAATTTTCACACTTTCAGGGCATAACATTCATATATTAAATTAACTGAGTAGTTCAAAACACACTGGTAAAAGCCTGTATGTATAAAGATATTAGACACTGTAATGCATTAAATGGTTTCATAAATAATTGTACACAATTATGATACAATATAATATTTAACACATGAAACCTGTTACTATTTAAATGTAAAGCATAATTATGAATAGGTCATTGTTTAGAGAACATACAAAGTGTATTAGAAGTCATGATGAATTTGTTGTTTTTCTATGAATATATTTAGAATAAGATAAAGATAGTAGTGCTAAATATTCCTTTTTATTTCTTGCTTTAGAAGCCTGTTTATATAATAAGACACTTATAAATCTTTAAATATTTAAGCTATTATATGAGTGACATGAAAGATAATTGCATAGAATGCAAGTATTAATTATTGATGATTTTCAATGATATCTAGAGAACATGGTAGCCTATGGCCAATGACGTGAATGATGAATCAGTTAAACAGACGAATCAGCTTTGTTATGACCAACATCCACTTTCAGTTCCCAGAAAGTTTATGAATTGCTTTTTTATCGGGTGTGATATTTCACAAACACACATGAAAACCGTTCCGTTTACCCCATTTATTGACTCACACTTCACCACAACTCAGCTTGTGACTTTATAGAGGGACAAAAAAGACTGTGTGAGTAGTGTGAAAGTAAATACTGACCATAGATCAGTCACTGGCGGCTTTTTGTGTAGTCATTCTCTTATACTGACTTATACTACAGCCCTTGCATCTTTAAAACCTATCTTAGATTGCATGGTGATAATGATCATGCAACTTCAGATGTATAGCGTTATTTCAAATGAAAACTTTATATCTGTTTAAAATGTCCAGAGTTGTAATAAAAGTCTCATCATAAAGTAGCAGTGTTGGGGTAACCCATTACAAGTAGCATGAGTTATGTAATCAGATTACTTTTTCCAAGTAACTAGTAAAGTAAGGCATTACTATTTCATTTTGGAGTACCGCAAGTTACTTGGTTTTCCCATTTGACTGACTTTGCATTTCCTTCAGCCTGAGGATTATTCATTTCAAAGGGCCTTTACATTTGCCAAAAATAGAACTTATTTTTGTTATTAAAAAACAAGCAAGCCAAGCCCAATGCAAAAGTAACGGAATGCATAACTTTCTATAAAAAGTAACCAAGTAAAGGAATTAGTTGCTTTTTAAAGAGGACCTATAATGCCCCTTTTACAAGATGCAATAAGTCTCTGGTGTCCCCAGAGTGTGTCTGTGAAGTTTCAGCTCAAAATACCCTACAGATAATTTATTATAACTTGTCAAATTTGCCCCTATTTGGGTGTGAGCAAAAACATAGCGTTTTTGTGTGTGTCCCTTTAAATGCAAATGAGCTGCTGCTCCCGACCCACTTTCCAGAAGAGGGCGGAGCTTTAACAGCTCGTGCTTTAGTTGCTCAACAACAACAAAGCTGCAGAATCTCACGCAGCCAAAATGAGGATTGTCAGTAACGGTGTTCAGCCTTACATTGTTCAAACCGGAGTCGACACTGATGGAGAGACTCAGGACTTATAGAATGCAACTGGACGTTTCTGAATGGTTAGTGGATAAATTTATGTAGTTGCTGTGGAGTTGATTCAACTCATCGACTAGCATGTGCCGTCATGTTAATCTTTTGTGCAAATCCAGCGTTGAATTGACCCTCGTTTGTAAAGCAGTTCGGTGTAAAATGACAGCATGGCAACAACACTCTACTACAACAACTCATCCTCTTCTCTAAAGCAGCCCAACATGGCCTCGCCCGCTTTGTTGCGTGTTCTCGGGGGCGGGGTTTATGTAAATTTTAGGGATAGTGATGTCACCAACCTGGGAAGAAGCTCGTTGTAGTCCCTACCAGCCATTTGTTGTAGTCCTTAAAAAGTGATTTCCGTAAAAGAAAATATCTCCCTTTGCATTGAACTTTGAGCGTTGTAACTTTGCAGATGTTGTTTATGCTCAAACAGCAACATTACACACTATTTAAAGTTAAAAAAGTGAAATCATAATCAAGGACCCCTTTAAGGGAGTAAAACAATATTGTAACACATTACTTTTAAAAGTAACTTTCCCCAACACGGTAAAGTAGTGTAGCCTAATAAATAAGCTTTAGTGTAAATCAATCAAATCGCTACTTTTTTAAAAACATTTTTACATTATATTTGTGTACATTATACTATTATTTATCTTTTTTTGCCTCACTGAGACTTCCAGGAACATTTTTATTAGTTAAATCATCAAATGGGTGTTAAACTGATTCATTTGAACCAACAGTTTTACCAGCGGCTTATCATATACATATATGCAAGCACACTTGGCAATAAAAGTGTTTCTGATTCTGATATATATGTTATAATATTCAAAATATTGTCTAGCCCTAGTGGTTTACTGATTTTATGAATGTCAGTTTTACACTCTTCTGAATTTAACTTATTTTTAAGTTTTGAAATAACACAGGAAACTTAAAAGTTGAATGCTGATCATTGGCTTGTAACAATATTTATGAGGCAGAACATAACACGTGGCAAAGGCTTGCTTGTACCGCCGTGGTGTTGGTGGCTAAACCCTTCACAACCCACCTCTGTGTTTTCTTAATAAACACGGTCTGAACAGGGAACCTTTTATCTTCGCACTTATAGGGCCATTAATAATTTGACAAGTAAGGCTATTTTTGTCCTTTCCTGAGCATAATTATGGTACCAAATGAACACCAATTATACAGTGGTGCTAAACTACCCAAAATCAACTTGGGCTTCATTTCCTCAACTCAATTTTCCACTTATCAGAGGGCTGAGGTGAAGGAGCGAGGCACGTTTGGACCAACATTAGAGTCTCCGTACAGTGTGATGTTTAACAGAAGTGTAGCGATGATATGAAGTATGCATGATACTTTCAGGAGAAAATTAGCTACTTAACATCTCAACACTTTGAGATGATTATTTAGCATATCTGAGTGGCAAGTATCTACAAAGGCAGAAATATACAGGGCTTGACATAAAGTTTTTTGCTCTCCAGCTACTGTGGCTAGTGGTTTTTCAAAGTTACTAGCCACTCAGCATTTTCACTGGCCAAAGTTTTGACATTGATACCATGGGGAAAAACTGCCATATAGATATTTTTAATATTATCTCATAATTTGGCAGCAGGTATATTAGGCTGCTGTCACTTTAAGACCTGACGCACTGATCCATTATACTGTTACACATGCGTTTTCTTTCTCAGCTGTTCACGTTCACAAACATAACTGACTGTGTTTACGTGAATACTCATCAAGACCGGCATTTGACATTATTTTGTGTGTATTTGACTGTTTAAGCGCAATAAGCGGCGTAAAAGAAGTAAATTCAGTACTGAGAGACAGCTTTATGTGCCGCACTTTGGATGTGAGCACAAAATCTGCAGGAATGACCAGGGTCGCCAGGTTTTCACAACAAAACCCGCCTAATTGCTGCTCAAAACTAGCCCAAAACTAGCCCAATCGCGTTTCAAAGGTGGGAGTCTCCCAGTAAAAATAGCGTTCTGGGGGGTAAAATCCACATTTTTTGTGGGGTTCGCCTGGTAAAATTCGCATTCCAGGAGCTAAATATCATGTTATGTGGGGTCACTTCAACGCGCTGATATGAAAAACAACCCGCGGCAACAGTGTTAAAGTAGTCCAATTCTAAAGTCTACAACTGAAAAATGTATATATTATATATATAAAATTCAACCTGCCAAAGTGGCTAGTAGGAGTGACTGCGTTACACACCACTGCTGAAATCCACACGCATTTGGCGGGTTGGCGGGTGAATATATAATAAATGGACTGTGGTTTTTTCATTTTCTTTTCTTTATTGGTCCGGACCAAAAGAACCGAACTACAAGAGTGAAGGTACCCTAGATCTCTGCTGACAACCTTTAGGGACCAAAGTCAAATTTTCTAAAATAAATATAACTTTACATTTGTGCTAAAATTCGCTTTTGATATTTATTGAACATTTCATGCCCAAAACATACTCTGTGCAAACATGTGCATGTAAGAGGTTCTTGCTAAACTCTTAAACATAAAAGTTCTTTATTGGCATTGATGGTTCCATGAAGAACCTTTGACATCCATTGAACTTTTCCATTGCACAAAAGTGGAAAAAGTTTCTTTAGATGATCAAAATGTTCTTCAGAACAACAACAACAACAACAAAAATGTTCTTTTAAGAACTGTTGACTTAAAAGTTCTTTGGGGAACCAAAAATGGTTCTTCTATGGCATTGCTGCAAACCCCCCCTTTTGGAACCTTTCTTTTTAGGAGTGAATGCAAGATGCATTTAATTACTATGCAATTCTACATGTCTTTGCATTCTGAGATGTGTCTTAACACAATTTGTAATGCAACACAACATTGCACGTTACCAGGCATTAGCGGAAACAGAATCAATTTTCCTTGCAGGTTGAAGGGTTAGTTCACCCAAAAATGAAAATTCTGTCATTAATAACTCATCCTCACGTCGTTCCACACCCGTAAGACCTTCGTTCATCTTCAGAACACAAATTAAGATATTTTTGATTAAATCCGATGGCTCAGTGAGGCCTTCATTGCCAGCAAGACAATTAACACTTTCAATGCCCAGAAAGCTACTAAAGACATATTTAAAACAGTTCATGTGACTACAGTGGTTCAACCTTAATGTTATGAAGTGACGAGAATACTTTTTGTGCACCAAAAAAAAATTCAACAATATCTAGTGATGGGCGATTTCAAAACACTGCTTCATGAAGCTTTATGAATCTTTTGTTTCAAATAAGTGGTTCAGAGTGTGTATCAAACTGCCAAGTACAATGAAATGATGAAGATAATCAAATGTGAACCAGTATTTCTTTCATGTTTCGCTTGCAGATATACTGGATGTTATGCTCTATTGAATTTTTGAGTGACAGTGTATATTTACATGTGGTAATAACAGTTATACCACAAATCTGTTCCGTGTTGTAATAAAATAGCTGGTCTGTGCTGGGAATACAAAGAACTCGTAGCATCATAGGGGTGTCATATGCAAATTATGTAATTATGCAAAGGTGTGCAAACTGTTAATGATGCTTCCAAACCTGTAACCAATGTGTGCGAGACACGAATGCAAAAAGCAGTTACTAGGGGCCAAGATAAATCAATAAATGAATAAATAAATTAAATATAAATTCATTCCTAAATCTAAATTAAAAATAAAGTCAATAAAAGAACATGTAAGTAAATAAATAAATACATTTAAACTAAAAAAAATAAGACACGGCTGATTCCAGTTAATGATACATGACTTTTGTTATTGTATTTTGTTTGAGTGATTGTTCATTTTGTCCAGTTACCGTTCAGCTGAAGCACAACTGCTCCAAAACATTTTTGTCAAACTTCCCCTTCGGTCTACTCCACCGCCACATGTTTGAGCCGGGGGGCCAGCGATCCCACAGGTGCTGCTTAAAAACTTGGCGGAGCACAATGTGGCGAGTGTCCCAGTCAAACTGGAAAGACGATGATAAGGACCACCTGCTCTCCAGGCTGACTGGTCATAGAGGGGTCTCTGTGACCCTTCGAACATACAGACACGCACAGCCTGTTGTCATTGAGCTATATGCACCGCAGCTTCCTCCAAAGATTTGTATTGTTTGGTAAGAGAGTTGAGCTGGACCTAACATGAAATTATATATTGATAGATGGGAATATCAAATCTTGAGAGTTATAAAAGCATGCAAATGCATACTGCAGGGTTGTTTTAGCTTTTAGTACACTCTAAAAATGCTGGGTTGTTTCAAATGTGGGTCAAAAATAGACAAACCCAACTGTTGGGTTAAATTTTTTAATTACATTTTTAACCCAGTGGTTGGGTTTGTCCATATATGACCCAAATTTGGGTTGAAACAACCCAGTATTTTTTAGATTGTACATTTTGAGAAAACAATTGTTATTGTTTTATTGTAATATATGATTATTCAAACATTAAAACTACATTCTCAAAAATGCTGGCTTAAAAACAACCCAAGTTGGGTTGAAAATGGACAAACCCAGCAGTTGGGTTAAATGTTTGCCCAACCTGCTGGGTAGTTTTATTTAACCCAACTATTGTTTAAAAATTACAGTATTGCTTGCTTAAAATGGACCCAAAGTATGTTGGAAATTAACATTTATTAATAAGTTTAATTAATAACAATTAAACAATAAACATGTATTACATTGCTTATTAATAAATGTTCACCTTTTGATTATTATTGTTGCCTCTAGTAATTAGCCTATGTGTATGATTTTTAATTTCCAGCCTATTTTGGGTTAATTTTAAGCCAGACATATAGTCATTTTTAAATAATAGATAGGTTAAATAAAACTGCCCAGCACACTGGGCAAGCATTTAACCCAACCGCTGGGTTTGTCCATTTTCAACCCAACTTGGGTTGTTTTTAACCCAGCATCTTTTAGAGTGTAGTTATAGACTGATCTAAAAGTTATTTTGACGATCAGAAATGATTTTTTTTTTAACTTCAAAAACACAAATTGAAACAACCCAGCATTTTTAGAGTGTATACTGAGAGAATTTTGAGTAAATATCATTGCTGTCATTATTACAACTCTTGGAGGAGTTTAGCATGGAAATGGATATGACAGTGTTAATGTATAAGGTGTTGGCTGAATATATCTGCTACGCTGCTGCTGCTGATACTGCTGCTGCAGAGAAAGCAAGTCATTTCACTCGGCGGCCATCTTTGAAATGCCTCTCGGGCAGCTATTTCAGTCAAGTGCAGCTCCTATCTCTTTGAATGTGGAAACATCAAATTCTCCAAAAGCTGTTCACCAGGCTTACGATTAAATTTCATATTTGAAATCACCAATGAAATCTGACAACAATTGTCTCATAAATGTTGCTTCTTATGCTCAAATAGTGTTATTTTTCAGGCTGGACCAGCCAATGCTCATGTGCAGTCCTCACGGCGCGTGAACAATGACTGTTTCTTTAGCAAATGGAGCTTCTAACTGCAGCTGCAGTGGCGCAATGACTTTATCAATCAGCGATTGGCTCTTTTATTTAGAAGGTGGGACTTATTCCGCAATATTGTTTGTTGCACTTTCTCTCATTCATTGTAATATGAATGCACCATCTATCTATGTATAAAGTCTTTGAGAGAAAGTACAGAGACTTGCTACTGCCAGTACATACACAGACATACCGCTGCTGCACAAATAGCTTATAAAATTACCCGTAGCAGATCTATACAGGTGGAGCTGGGGAAGGTGGAGGGTTTCTGAGGATCTCTGAAAGTGCACTGCACTGCTACAGCAAACACTGACCAACTATTTAAATGTTGAGCAGCAAGCTCATTGGCTGTAGATGCAACAGGAACCAGTCAGCTTGTGCCGTGTAGTTAACGATGTAAATGCCAGCATATATATATATATGACCTTTTTCTTTCTCTGTATAGTTTGCATGTTTGTTAAAGCTCCAGGCTCAGCCATACACTTGAGGAATTCCATTCTCAACTTCGTCCCTCTGCCTTCCCGTGGTTTCTGACTCCTCTTCTGTTCCTCCCCCATCTACAGCTGCTGTCTGTAATTAAGAGGCATGTGAGATTTTTAAATGTTTTTGATCAAAAATAATAAAAGTTATTTTGTGAAATATTATTTCACTTTAAAATTTGTTTTCTATTTGAATATATTTTGAAATAATTGTCACATGATCCTTCAGAAACCATTGTAATATGCTGATTTGCTGCTCAAGAAAAAAAAAAAATACTATCATCTTCAATGCTGAAAACAGTTGTGCTTAATTTTGTTTTTGTGGAAACTATGATGCATTTTCTTTTTTTTTTTCAGGATTATTTGAAGAATAGAAAGTTTAAAAGAACAGCATTTATTTGAAATATAAATCTTTTGTAACATTATAAATGTCTTTACTCTCACTTTGACCAATTTAATGCCTCATTGCTGAATAAAAGTATTAATTCCTTTTACAGCATAAAAACCCATATCGATCAACCATTTTTGCCTATATTAATGATTCCAACATTCAATCACTTGTAAGTTTTTGTGGACCACGAGATTACAAACCCTCTAGTTTTGTTGTTTCTTGAGGAACCCAAAGCATCTTGTGGATGGGCTCTGGTACAACATATGTTTTTGGTGAGAAAGGCATCAGCATATGTACTGCCGAGGTCAAAGGGTTAACAGCCCTTAATGAAGAAAAGCTTGTAGCGTCTAATTTGGAAACACAACCACATGCTTATCAGATGATCAATGGAAGTTATTTCACCAAGTCAAGGAAGAGGAGCAAGACATCGGTCACAAGTTGTTTTTGATAAAATCTGCCTGTTTAGCTCAAAGGTTAGTCACACACCAGCGATGACCTTAGAATGCTCATCACACTGGGGTTGAAATAAGGTTAACAGCAGGATTTTTCTTTGTAGTATTCACTTAAACAATGGCATTCCCTTGGGCTACACAAGCCTAGGACAATAGACAAGGGAAATGCACTAAAAAGGCTAAAGGGTTATCAGTTTTATAACAGCATCTCCACCAAAGTCAAGATAAAAGAAGCATATTGTTCAGATGAATTACTTCCAAAGAGATTAATGGCAAGGAAATAGGCTACAAAGTTTATGTTGAAATAACTTTAACCCCTGGTTTCACAGACAAGGCTTAAGCCTATATGTCCCAGACTAAAATGCATGTTTGAGCTGATTTAACTGAAAACAACTTGAAATATGTCAGTGCCATTGTTTTTTCTCAAGATGCACAACAGTGATGTTTTTTTTTTTTCTTTTTCTAAGGCACATTAATAAAAGCTACTTAAAGGGATAGTTCACCCAAAAATGAAATTATGTCATTAATTACTTGCCCTCTTGTCGTTCCAAACCAGTAAGACTTTCATTCATCTTCGAAACACACATGAAGATCTTTTTGATGAAATCTGAGAGATTTCTGTCCCTCCATTGACAGTCTACGCAACTGACACTTTGACATTTTAAAAACGAATCCATATTAATTGAGCAGTTTAGTCCAAGATTTCTGAAGAGACACGATCACTTTATATGATGAACAGATTGAATTTAGGGTTTTATTCACATATAAACATTGATTAGTGAACATAAACAGAAGCTCATCCGAACCTGCTTGACGTGTAAGAACGAACCTCTTCCGGAAGCTCAAATGTGATGCGTAACACGAGAATGAACCTCATTGGTTCTTGCGGAAGCTCAAACATGATGCGTAACACGAGAATGAACCTCATTGGTTCTTGCGGAAGCTCAAACATGATGCGTAACACGAGAATGAACCTCACTGGTTCTTGCGGAAGCTCAAACGTGATGCGTAACACGAGAATGAACCTCATTGGTTCTTGCGGAAGCTCAAACGTGATGCGTAACACGAGAATGAACCTCATTGGTTCTTGCGGAAGCTCAAACATGATGCATAACACAAGAATGAACCTCATTGGTTCTTGCGGAAGCTCAAACATGATGCATAACACAAGAATGAACCTCATTGGTTCTTGTGGAAGCTCAAACGTGCTGCGTAACATGAGAATGAACCTCATTGGTTCTTGCGGAAGCTCAAACATGATGCATAACACAAGAATGAACCTCACTGGTTCTTGCGGAAGCTCAAACATGATGCGTAACACAAGAATGAACCTCATTGGTTCTTGCGGAAGCTCAAACGTGATGCGTAACACGAGAATGAACCTCATTGGTTCTTGCGGAAGCTCAAACATGATGCGTAACACGAGAATGAACCTCATTGGTTCTTGCGGAAGCTCAAACGTGATGCGTAACACAAGAATGAACCTCACTGGTTCTTGCGGAAGCTCAAACATTATGCGTAACACGAGAATGAACCTCATTGGTTCTTGCGGAAGCTCAAACGTGATGCGTAACACGAGAATGAACCTCATTGGTTCTTGCGGAAGCTCAGACGTGATGCGTTCAAGTTCAAGTTCACGTTTATTTATAAAGCACATTTAAAAACAACGTGTGTTGTACCAAAGTGCTGTACAATTTTACACAAAAGATAAACTAATACATAAGATAAAATACGTAACACGAGAATGAACCTCACTGGTTCTCACACGTCAAGCGAACATGCTTGAGCTTCCGTTTACCATAACTGATGTGTGAGTTAATGAATGTTTATATGTGAATAAAAGCCTAAATTAAATCTGTTCAGCGTATAAAGCAATTGTGTCTCTTCAGAAAGTTTGGACTAAACCACTCAATTCATATGGATTAGTTTTATGATCTCTTTATGAACTTTCTGAAGCATCAAATGGTCGTTGCGTAGCTGTCAATGGAGGGACAGAAAGCGCTCAGATTTCATCAAAAAGATCTTCATTTGTGTTCTGAAGATGAACGAAAGTCTTACAGGTTTGGAACAACATTAAGGTGAGTAATTAATGACAGAATTTTCATCTTTGGGTGAATTAACCCTTTAAATGTCCTAATTAAACTAAGCTTAATCTAAACCCTGTCTGTGAAACCAGGCCTATGAGTCTGTAATAACCATCAGATTTTGCAGTTGTTGATTGTATGAATTTATTTATTATATCAGAAATATATAAATATTTGAAACTTGACTGGTTATTGTATGCAAAGTATAGAAAAGAGCACCTTGAACATTTTGCTAAATATCTCTTTTTGTGTTATACAGACAATGATATCAGGGTGGGTAAATAATTGAATTAATTTCACAATAAATGCCATATTTAGACATTTAGTAGTATTTAGAAATATTCATCACAGTTGTTTTTTGAGAGCGTTTTCTCTTCATTACTGTCTGATGGGCAGTTCTCTAGAGACTTTGCTATCTGGGCCAAATCTTGTGCTTTTCAGACTTGAAAATCCCTTTTAGTAACACAGAATTCCCACTATTATGCTTATTACAGTGTGATTTTCTCATTTGGATGTTTCAATCGTAGATTTTCTATAATCAGTGTGGGAACTGCGTGTGCCATATTCATGCATGTTAAGCACATGTGAGTGATTTCAGTGCAAAAGTATGCCAGCGGCTGGTTGCAATAAATAATGTGTGAACTGTGATTTGCGTTCAGACTTGCATCTGTCACGTGCTACGCAGAGGGCCTCATCTGTGCAACAAATGAACATGGAACATATGTGTTAACCAGATGTGCATTTCGGAAAAGAAAAAATATATATTATGAAGAGTTGTTTGGAATATCACTGTCAAGACTCCATTTGCACATTGTTCGTCCAAGTCAATTTTACGAAATTCGGAGTTCATAAGCCTACAGATATACCACAAAATAAATCCACTATTTGCACAGATTCTTAAGAACTGCGTACAAAATAATATCCCTAACTTTTGTTTCCTTTCTCTCCATGATTACAACATCTCTCTGAACAGGAAAGGCCATGGAACAATATCGCATAAAAGTTGGCCGTCTTTGGTGCACATTTAGATAGTAATGTTGTTCCAGCTTTTAAACTCTCTAATATGGATCCCCACTCCCTTGAGTAACAGTCCCAAGTAAATTATATTGACTCCACGTGGTGAATCCATTTGCCCCGAACCTAGACACAGCATGTATTCTGCGTCCAAGGACACAATGTGTTTATACAGAAGGGGTAGTGTAGTGCACACACACATACTACAGCCTTGAAGTGACATTTGTTTGCAGAGCCTGAATCCACGAGTTATTTTCCATAATGCAAATGAATTGGTGTATCAAAGGTACTGTCTTTAGGTTGAGAAAGCAACGTGCTCAGCAACAGTTGGTGTGCATTTTGCATAGGATATGCAAAAACAGCTGCGGTGGTGATGGTTATCATTCTGGAAAGATGGAAAAAATGACAGCATACAATAACGGGTTGTAGTTTGCTATCATTTTCAGCTGTCAGCAACCAAAACTGTGGTCTGCATTCAGACACCATGCAAATCAAATGATATGTAAACAAGATACTTCACTGCATAGTGTTTATAGACATAGCACTTGATTTTTATACATTTTCAATGCATTTCCAGTGCAAAACTCACAGAAATGCAACAGAGTTCTGGGTAGTTGCCAGGGTGTTGCTCTGTGGTTGCTGGATGTTTAGAGTGGTTGCTGTGGCATTATTCTAAGCAGTTGTGGTATTGTTCTAAATAGATGTCAGGATGTTGCAATGTCATTTCTAAGGTGTACTGAGTTGTTTTTAGAGTGAGGAAGTCAATAGCTACCGTCAACTGTCTGCTTACCAACATTTTTTAAAAGAAATTCTTTTGTGTTCAACAGAACAAAGAAACTCATACAGGTTTGGAACAACATGAGGATGAGTAAATAATGACAATTTTCATTTTTGGGTGAACTATCCCTTTAAGTGTTCTAACAGGTTGTTATGTTGTTTTTAGGGTGTTCTGGTTAGTTGCCACGGTGTTGCTATGTGGTTGCTAAAGTATTATAAGATGTTTTTAGAGTGTTGCTATGCAATTTGCTAAGGTGTTCTATCTGGCCACTATGGCTGTGGGTGGTTGCCACTATGGCAAGTGCTGTGGGTGGTTGCCAGGGTGTTGCTATGCAGTTTCAAAAGAGGAGGCTCGGGTGTTCAGACTGGTTGCTATGTCTTTGCTTGGTTGTGCTAAGTAGTTGTCAGGGCGATGCTATGTGATTGCTAAAGTATTTTAAGCTGTTTTTAGAGTGCTGCTATGTGTTTTGCTAAGGTGTTCTATCTGGCTACTATGGTTGTGGGTTGTTTGCCACTGTGGCAAATGCTGTGGGTGGTTGCCAGGGTGTTGCTATGTGGTTGCTAAAGTATTCTATGATGTTTTTAGAGTGTTGCTATGTGTTTTGCTAAGGTGTTCTATCTGGCCACTATGGTTGTGGGTTGTTTGCCACTGTGGCAAATGCTGTGGGTGGTTGCCAGGGTGTTGCTATGCAGTTGCTAAAGAGGGGGCTCAGGTGTTCAGAGTGGTTGCTATGCCATGCTTGGTTGTTCTAAGTAGTTGTCAGGGCGTTGCTATGCAATTGCTAAGGTGTTCTGGGTGTTTTTATGGTGTTACAATGCAGCAGCTAAGGTGTTCTGTTTGGTTACTATGGCATCACTAGGGTGTTCGGGTAGTAGCTTTGTCTGGTCACTATGGAATAGGGTGTTTTGTGTGGTTGCCAGGGCATTGCTATACAGTTGCTAAAGTGTAAAGATATTTTGAATAATGTTTTTAGGTTTTAAGGTTTTTTTTAATGTCCATACACTGAAAGTCAGTGGACTCCAATATTCCTGATGATGGTTAAATTATTTTTTGGGTGAACTATTCCTTTATTGCATGTCATTTGACTTCTCTCTCTTCTCTGTTCAGCTGGTTCTATAAACGCTATCTGTGGCTATAAAAGCCACAGATAGCGGGATCCCAAAGTGGATTCATCCAGAGAGAAATCAGGGGAAAAAGAGAGAGGTTGCCTTCTGCCAGTACCGGACACAAAGCTAGGATTGTTCATCCGCTGTCTGTCTGTTGGCGCTAACAATGTACCATTCTGTACCGCGGTAGAACTTAATTTATTCCAACTCTTTGCCCTGACCTGTAATCTCCCCTCCTTCTCGTCAAACCCGGTTCCTCTCTCAACCCATCTGACCCATCCATGCCTCATTTGCTCACTCTTCAGCATCTCGAAAAGGTCCCCCTAACACACCCTCCCCTGACTGAGGCCCCTGGCTCGATCCCTGGCGGACAGACCCTGGCTCTATTCCCTCTCCGTGCACCGCATCCATTCCCTCCTGAAAAAAACATTGAGAGAAAACAACCATCAAGTGTGTGTGTGAGTGTGTGTATGTGCGTTCGGGGGAGGGGGTTGCAGTGCAGCGGGAGGAAACAGAGCCGGCTTTGTCAACGCCAACGGCAAAAGTTCTGGAAGCACTTTCAATCATTTACACCATACCCAGCACTCCAATGCATTAATGCGATCAACATCAAGTCTGTTGTGGGCATTTTGTCCTCCCTCGCTCTGTCTTTCTCCCACTCTCTCTTGCTTTTTTCCGTTCGTTTTCTTTTTTGCTCTACAACACTCCCCTAGAGTGAATAGGACGCTTGCTAACATTCCAAGCATGCACTCCCCCCTCAACCGCCCCTCCTAACCCAAAAAACACAAGGCAACGACAGTGGGTATTGAAACGGGAAAAGAAGCCAAAGCAGCGGAGGAGAAAAAAGGAGCTTGGCACTGCATGCTGACGCTGGTTCTTAATAAGTAACTTCCTAAGCATGGAGAGGTTTGAACGGCTGCTGGGGGGGGGGAGGGAGGAAGAGAGGGAGGGCAGGGTGGAAGAGAACAGGGCCTCCGTTTGCATAAGTCCCACTGTACCGCAGGTCTGGGCTTACGCCTTTCAGATCCACTCAGAGGATTTAGATGAGGAATTAGCTTTCGTGTTATGCACCATTGCTGTAATGTATGAAGGCAGAGTTCTTTAACATTTTAACCCGATGTTTCTGTTTGGCTAGTTATCTTGCAACTATTTTTTAGCAGTCATTTATAAATCTTTAAATGAAAAGTGGTTCTTAGAAAAATGTATTATACACTCTAAAAATGCTGGGTTAAAAACAACCCAAGTTAGGTTGAAAATGAACAAACCCAGCGATTGGGTTGTTTTGACCCAGTGGTTGGGTTAAATGTGTGCTGGACAGTTTTATTTAACCCAACCGCTGGGTTAAAACAACTCATTTACTGGGTTAAAACAACCCAATTACTGGGTTTGTCCTTTTTTTTACCTCAACTTGGGTTGTAGCCGGTACAACCAGGTAGGCTCCGCCCACAAAAAAACGTCATTGCTGTTTGCAAACACAAAATAGGTCAAAAGAGCTCACCCTTAAAGGGTTAATTCACCAAAAAAAAAAAAAAAAAAAGAAAATTATTTCATGTCGTTACAAATCCGTAAGACTTTCGTTCATCTTTGGAATACAAATAAAGATATTTTTGATGAAATTTGAGAGATTTCCGTCCCTCCATAGACAGCTACGCAACTGACACTTTGACGCTTCAAAAAGTTCATAAAGAGATTGTAAAAACAATCCATATGAATTGAGCCTTGTAGTCCAAATTTTCTATAAACAACATATTTTAAGTTTATTTCAAAATATGTTTATGTATTTAAATATTTTGAAAGCATAGGCAGAACGACTCGATTACGTCATTCGCAGTGCTTCATGGGAGTGGGCGGGGCTAAATAGATCTTTTGATGCATTTTCCTTGTTTTGATTCTCTGATTGGTGGAATGTTCTGTATAGGATCATGGGTAATGTAGTTTTTCACTACGAATGTTCGTAGTGAACTAACATTCAGTGAAACTCCAATATTAAACACGGTTATTATAAAACTAAATTGAAATAATGTGGGACGACAGCTTCAACAGAAGCAAAAAGTATCAGTTAACAACCTCATAACACACAGTAAGGCTGTGTTTAAAGGTTTATAAGTTATCGTTAAAAATCAGTTTCCCTATGGAGAAAATGAATGGAGTTTTTACTTCTGGAGCCTGACTGTTGCAAATATAGAAATATGGATGTTTGCGTTAGCAAACACCACTAATTATTTCTATTAGTAACCAATTTCTAATAGAAGTTATAGCAAAAGCTTGTATGTCCCTACATTGTTATGGACATTATTATAAGATGCTCCCAAATGCCACCAATGATCTCTACAGTCCTTCTAAAAATCAGCTTTATTCTTCACATTGCAACATGTCCCCTGCCCACCTTTTGTGACAAGCTCCGCCCATCACCAGACCAACACTTGGCAGCCTTGCCACTTGGCAGAGTCTCATCTCTGCCACCCAACGCTCCCCCTCTCCTATCCCTTTCCTCCTCCTCTGAAGCAATGGGCACCAACAATCTGTGGCATTGTGAGAATGAAGCGGCCGGTTTGTTCCAGCATCTGGTGTCCCCGTTTTAGGGCAGCCGCTTCAGAACGTCCAAAAAAGTTCAGGGAGTTGAAGAGGAGAGAAAAGGTTTGCTCTGGTCCGGTTTCTTAACAATTCTGAATGGCTTTTGTCCTGTAAAGATGGTTCAGCAGACGTTCTGCTTTCTGAAGACCTTGTGTTGGCTCACAGCACAGAGAAATGTCAAGTTAACTGCACTGACAGCAATAAACGTTTGTCACAAAGAGGTCATTCTCAACACCGCTTTTATACACTGTGAAGAAATTATTTTCATGATTTGTTATCACATTTTTTCTTTTGTCAAATCAACTTAGATGATTAATGTGGTTCAGATAACATAATATTTTGAGTTTCTGCTGATTAAACCAATCGCCTTCATCGTATTAACTCAAATTTTTAATTTCAATGAACTCAAAACTTACTTTTTTAAGTTAAACCAACAATTCTTTTTTACAGTGTAGTCTTTCCGGAATTATGTTTTTTTTTTTCTTCCACTTGTGATTGGAAATCTGTAAATCAGTTAATTTTCTAAGGCAAAAATCACTATTGATTGTTTTTGACAAACTTGGTTTTTCTACTTTAATTGATTTCTTTGAATTTTTGTAGTTAGTCGTAATTTTGCTTTCTTATATTCACAATTTTCCATTCTGTTTGTTACATCGATTCAAACTCAGCATTTGAACTGGAATTTTAAAGGCCCTCTCAATTCAATTTCGAATGGTTCATAACCCTGCTAGCAACTGCATGGCAATGCACCAAAAACCCCAGAGAACATATTAGCAACCATCTAGCAATTCTCTGGCAACCATAACACCCTTGAAACTACATAGCAAATTCTAAAAAAAAACACCTTAGCAACCAGGGAACAACCAACAAGAATGCCTTATTAACTGCAAAGCAAGCCCTGGCAACCACCCACAACTCCCTTGCATCGACTTTTTTCGGGTGACTTTGCAAGGGTAAGCACTGCTTACAATTTGTCAAAAAAAAATAAATCTTGTTTTCTTTAAAATATGCAACCTTTGCAATAAGGCCTGCAGAGATTGCTGACTATCACAAATAAAGTTTGCACTGTAACAAATGAAACGGCAAAACGTGGAACCTCTCGCACAGAGTAATGTTTCCACCCTGCACAGACAAACCACAATGAGGTTGGACTTCTGCAAATCGGCAGCCCACTATAGTTTCCTATGCGCCTTATTCATTTTACTTTCATAAAGGCCAATAACAGCTCAGCCAACAGTCTCAGAGGTGCACATTGCCATGAATAGGCTATTAGTGTGGACAGGAAGGGGAAGCTTTAAACCATGGGGGGCCAACACATGGTTTCCACCCAAGTCTGAATGGCTTTGGATTGTAAATAATTGCGTACAGTTTCCATATGAATGCCTGTCCCTCACGGGGCCTGCTACCATGAACAGATGATGAAAATGTTGTTCTTAAAGTTTAATCATAGACATTCACTTGCTTTGTGGCAATGCTAAACAGACAGGACCACCAGGCGTTATGATTTCATTCTCAGAGACAGTCAGATTGAATCATGCTTTAACCAGCAATACACACAATAAAATATACCACATATATAAAAATATAAATACATAAAAATATAGGTAACACTTTACAATAAGGTTCATTAATTAACATTAGTTAACTACATTAGTTAACATGAACTAATAATGAACTGCACTTCTACAGCATTTATTAATCTTTGTTAATGTTAATTTCAACATTTACTAATACATTATTAAAATCTTGTTAACATTAGTTAATGCACTGTGAACTAACATGAACAAACAGTGAACAACTGTATTTTCATTAACTAACTTTAACGAAGATTAGTAAATACAGTAACAAATGTATTGCTCATAGTTAGTTCATGTTAGTTAAACTAATGTTTAACTAATGAACCTTATTGTAAAGTGTTACCAAAATATAATATAAAAATATACCATATTTTATTTGTCAGATGTTGTTTATTAAGATCGCTTGCAGATTTTAAATATATATTAAAGGGGACCTATTATGTCCCTTTTTATAAGATGTAATATAAGTCTCAGGTGTCCCCAGAATGTGTCTGTGAAGTTTCAGCTCAAAATACAACACTATACCATGTTGTAAATGCCCATTTTTGAGTGGAAGGAAATACATGCTGTTTTCATGCATGTGTCTTTAAATGCAAATGAGCTGCTGCTCCCCACCCCGCTTTCCAGAAGAGGGCGGAGCTTGTACAGCTCACGCATCGGATACTCTGCCAAAAACATCTGTTTGGTTTTAATTATCATCTTTATTGCGGTTACGCTCACGTGAAATAAAGTGAAAGCAGCGTAATATACATTTGACATACATACTGTATGACACCACAAAAGCTGTAAACGGCTTGTTCTGAGACACTGCTTATGATTTATGGGGATTAAAATAAGAGGAGTGGGTGGATTTACCATTATAGGGTGGTTGTGTACACACACTGCTGACACACATTTAGGTTTAAACACCATGTAAAAGTGAATTTTGCATAATAGGTCCCCTTTAAATATATTCTGGCATTTTTATTGTGCTCAACAGCCGCTTACTCCATTCACTTCCGCTGTTTGGAAGCAGCGTCAGTCAACATTCTGCAAAAAAAGTAAGAATAAAAGGGTTTGTAATGACATGAGGGTGAGTAAAGGAGTTTGAATTTTTGGGTGAGAAATTCCTTGAAAATTAAGCCTCAAAGGGCTCTACATCGTCATTTGGCCAGCTTGTTATTCTAATCTCCACTTAACATACAGTAGTGTGTTTTTTTCTGGGAGCTATCCGGCAGTAACACGAGAACTCTTAATATGTTCAAAAACACCTGAAACGGAGAGATAATCACTCCTGGAACAGCTCTTCATTCTTTGTCTCTCTACCCCTGTAACTAAAGAAATATTTATCCTCTGAGAAGTAATTAAGTACCAGAGTACCTGGGAGGTTTTCTCTCTCTATCCCTCCATCTCTGACTCTCTCTCTCTCTCTTTGTCCCGCTCTCTCTTCCTTCTCTTTAATTTGCTGTTAAGTCTTCATTCATCCCCCTTACATCCCAGACAGGTGACAACCCAAGGCTGCCTGTGATCCGATTCTTCCCCTTCAACCTTTTCAGGGAGGAGGAGCGCACTCCAAAGCATGCAGGCTCTGGGATTCCAGGGACGTTATTTACAAAGCCTTCCTCCCTTTCCACGCACCAAATGGCATGTCTTCTCCTCCTTAGGGGCCCTCGGGCAAGCCTCCACTGCTAGGGCCGCTTTCTAAGGAGTCCTTTCTTCTGGGTCATAGTGTCCAGGTGACCACAGGATGTTGTTGAGAGGTTTTCCAGCCTGAGCGCATGGGGCTGTCTCGCCACACGGACTTCCTATTTTGGCTGCAAGCAGCCACATCGTGGAACTCCGGTCCATGTGTGTCAATGAGGAGAAACACTGAACACTTACCGCTTGTTGGCTGAATTAGCTACAGGTCTATTGATCGTAACATAGTGTAAAAACAACAGCAATCAAAGAGAGTCCTGTTAAAAGCCCAAAACTAATGCTGACAGGCACCATTTGTTGGGGAAAGAACCACACTTATGCACTTGAAATAATGTCTTGCCATTTGTGTAACTATATTTGCGCAGTAAACCTTACCGTCTGACCCTACCTTCCATATTAATCAAGCTGGAATGCCAAGCGCAAGGAATTCTGTTTGGATTGGCCTCTCTCCAGAAAAGTCCATGCTTCTGTTCCCGATGTGCAGATGATATTGTAAGCCGGGACTTAGTCTACAATTAACACTGGTTGTTAAGAAATATCACTGTCGAGATAATGCAACCATGCTTTTCAAACTAACCATGTTTGTTCTCTAAGATATTACATTTTCTTTCCCAAATTGAAACCCAGTCACAAAACATGATCACGGCTACTCACAAAGAGTCCTTTGTTGTGTGAAACCTTGCACCTGTGCTAATTTCGCAGACGATACCTTTGGCAGGAGAGGGTCCTTTTTTTCCCTTCTTCAGGTATACCAGAGATGGAGAAATTTAAAGCATGTTGGCCATCTTTCATACTATTTGCGAGTTTCTTTTTGCAGGGCCAACCCAATGGGAATACTCTGCATAGACATTATTATGTGAATTCTGCACCAGTTGTGGTAAGGTTTAGGGGGTTTGACCAGTTTTTAGGACACTTAGCGGGGAATGTTAAGCAGGAAAGTCACGCTTCCTCACCTCACTTGCCATTCGTGGCCCCAATGGTGGGTTTGCACCTGCCTCCAGTAACCTGACTCTTGAGCCCCTGGCCCCTTCATAGTTGTGTGACAGACTTGAGAGATCAATTTCCTCTAGTTGGAGGCGCGAGTGCTGTTCTGACACGGCTTTGCCTCCAAGTCTGGGAGGCTGACAAGGTGAGCCTGGAGGGACAAAGGACATAGGGTACCTGGGGTCATATTTAGCACCTCTGACTGCAAATTATTATTAATGGTGCTTGCTCAAACTTATTTCAACAAACCTCTAGCCCCAAGGACTAAATTTTGGTGCGTAACTTGTCCGAGTTATGGGTTTGAGCTATGGGGATGGATGATACCTCAAATCTTGTGGTTTGTTGAAGATTTTTATTATGATTTGATAATTTTGTTGGTAATAAAACAAGCGAAAAGTCTAGCTTTTCTTTGAAGCAGGGACCCAAGGCGTATCTAGGATTAGAATATCACAGTGAACTGAAGATGGGCTCTTTAGACTTGGACTAGTAAGGAACCACTAAGGCCCTGTTTACACCTGGTATTAAGATGCATTTTGGTCGATCGGATCACAAGTGGACGACGCTAAATACAGGTGTAAACGGGGTCTAAAATGTTTCGAACTTGTCCACTTTTGACCACTTCCACAGGCAGTCGAAAACACATTCGACCGGATTGCTTTCGTAATATAGACGCTCATGTGGTTGAATGTGTTCGAACAGCCACAAAAGTCTGCCTACTCTCCGCTTGCTGACCTAATGCGTAAACATTATGGGAAGCGCGCTAGCAAGATAGGATTTAAAGTTTGTCGGCTGAAGACCCAAGTTTGGTTTGAAGATGAAAAACGTACCAAGCACAATGTTCTCTCACCATTCCTAATTTCTAACACACACTCACAAAGTTCAGCTGGTCTTGCGGCTGTCAGAGCAGAAACCCATACATTTGCCCTCCCATAGACCCTCCCCTTGAAGAAATCAGGACAGAAGTGGTTGAAAGTGGACAAAAGTGATGGATTAAAACACCAGGTGTAAACGGGAATGTGTCTCCCTCGTCTACTTGTGATCCGATCGACCAAAACAGCAAATACCAGGTGTAAACCAAATCTTAATACCAGGTGTAAACAGGGAGAGAGAGAGACCACCCAGAACAGCCGAGAACTGTGGCAGTGCATTTTGCTCAAGCACAAACCACTTTATAAAATGTAGTTATTATGTACTGTTCAGTGCATTAAACAATCCAACACAAAGCTGTGAAAGGATATTTCATGGGGATGTGGGAATAATAAAGTACTTTACACATTCCAACACGCCAGTCCTCTTTTCCCAGTGTCACAAACAAATCTTTTGCTTGCTTGTCCTTTAAACTACAGCTTTTTCTGGCTTAGCTGGCTTACCACCAAACGAGTGGAAAGTGACAGAATTCAAATCCCCAGCAGAAAAACAGAATAACATTCATTTTCAGAGGGGCCGTGCTTCCATGGATTGGGCGCAACCTCTCTCGGTCCCAGCCGACTTGCTCAACGTGGAAATCTGTTTGAGATTAGGTCTAAAAATAAATCAACAGAGGAATGTTTTCATGTGTGCAGATATTGGGACCAGCTTTCCCCGCAGACCATCTTGGCAGGATGGGTTGGACCTCCCTGGTGCCTGAGGACCCGGAGAAGCAGCCCCAAATCCTCTCGGAAATTGCTGGTTTGATATAATAACATCACAGGAAACCACTCGAAACGTCACTTTTTTGTGCTGCGTATGACTGTGCTCAGTCACAAATTGCACCTATGGTGATTATAGAAATGACATTTCTCTTTATGTTTATTTATTTATAGAATTCTATGTGTAACCTGGAAACAAATGAAGATAGCACTACCTTTTCTCACTATTCTTGCATTGACTTTTAATCAATTGGTGTGTTTTGTGATTGCTAACATGCTGTCCTAGCAGTGTAACCGGTCACCGTGATTTTGCCAAGTAAGACATGTTCCTGAACATATTTTGTTGATCCTGGAACAACATTTCTGTCCGAAAATTTAGTCCTGCCGCTATCCCTAACCCTAAACCTAAACCTACCTAATTTAACTTAACCTAACCTAACTTTTCCCTAAAACCAGAGGATGTAGAAGCACCTAACCCAGCACTGTAAAAAAATATTTTAATGATTTCTTATCACAACATTTTTTCTTTTCTCAAGTCAACTTCAATAATTAATGTGGTTCAGATAACATAATATTTTGAGTTTCTGTTGATTAAACCAATCACCTTCATTGGATTAACTCAAATTTTTAATTTCAATGAACTCAAAATTTTAAGGCAACCAGATAACTTTCTTTTTTAAGTTAAACCAACAATTCTTTTTTATAGTGTGGCTGTAAGCCAAAACTCAAATCTGATTGGTTGACTGTGTTGTTCCAGGATCATGTTCACCACAGTGTAGTTATCTCCTACTAACCTTCGACTACCACAAAGTGTACAAATACTTTAAATTTGTTAGTTTTAGCTAGTTAAGCTCTACAAATTTTGTGAAATGTTTAGCTTGAATGTGCTTAAAAATGAAATGTAATACAATGACATTCAGACATTTTTAAATGTGTGGTTTAAGTGTCCAAATATTTTAGGGGGTTATATATTTACCACAGTTTGATTCTAAAATGCATGCATTTTATGTAAAACAATTGTTCGACACTATCATGTGAAAAGACAATGCCGTACCCTTAAGCATGTGCAGTTTTACCATGCGTGGGTTGTTTCCTGTGATGAGATGAGGTTTAGCAGATCTACACAACATCAACATTTAGGGTTGTTTATTACTTGCTTGATTTGTAGAGCCCATGACATACAGTAAATGTGCAATCATTTTCATTAAGACCAGATTTCTTCTAGAAGTGTGGAAATACACTACTAAGTGTATATAAATTACTAAGTGTATATCACAGAACTTGATGCAGGTAAATTTGCAACAGGTCGGAAATGCAGGTAGGAACCTTGTTTTTTATAGTCACAACCATTTTTTTTTTTTTTTTTTTTTGCTTGTAATTTCATGTCAGTCGGTATCTACTCACTTCAGCCAAATGAAGAAATCTGTCATGCATTTACATTTCAGATTAAATTAAATTCAAAATTACCATTTATTTTTCTCCCTTTTTCTTTCTTTGTCACAATTTTTACATCTATAGTTGAAGCTGTAATTTTAATAATCTTTTTGAACATTCAAGTTAACTTGCTTAGATGTTGCGTACATAAACATTATAGGTGACAGTACAAAGCTACAAAGTTGTAAACAAGCTCAGTGGGGAAAAAAGGCAGACAGGATCATTTATAAATGTACTTACTGTATGTTTCATTCAATACCTAAAATTGTAAATCAAAATTATTATTAAAATGTACTTTTTTTATCCACTTTTTGTGTGTGCTGTGTTTGTTTTGTGCTTGTTAGAAGTAGCTTGGCAATATGTAGGCACTAATAGAGCCACATAAGTGAGTCCGTAATAAAGTCTTTTTTTATTATTATTATTTTATAATTGTTTTAAGCTTTATTTTGAATTGAGGGCCTGGTTTTAACTGTCTATAAACCCCCAACCTATCTGTCTCCACCCTGTATCCTTCCACCTATTCATTGAGGACATGTTTCCTATCCACTAACAGGTTCTCTCTTGCAGCGAAGGTGAATGGTGTGACACTCACAAATCCCTTATCCCGGACTGCTCTGGCTGCTGCATCTGTTTTCTGTTACACCCTCCCTATAGACTAGAGAAGCGGGTTTTTTTTTTTTTTTTTTTTTTTTTTGTCATGTCAGAGCCGTACAAGGACAGTGCAAGAGAGGTTTAACTTATTTTACAATATTTCTTTTTTTTTTTTCCTGACAATTTATTTTGTGTCCACTATAGGGTGAAATGCTAACACATACGAGACTCTTAAAGGAAACGTTCACCCACAAATGAAAATTATTCCATAATTTACTTACCCTCAAGCCATCCTAGGTGTATATGACTTTCTTCTTTCAGCCGAACACAATCGGAGTAATATTAACTAACATCCTGACTCTTCCCAGCTCTGTAATGAGTTTTTTAAGCTCCAAAAAGTGCATCCATCCATCATAAAAGTAATCTGTAAACCCTAACGCTCAAAATAATTAATTAGTTTGAGTAGGACAAACTTAAATTAAACAAATCAGTTCAGTCAAATTAACTTTTATGAGTATTTAGCACTTTCTTTTTCTTTTAAGTTCACAGAACTGATATATTTTAAGTAAACTGAACTGTTTCATTGTTTTGAGTTTTAGGAACATTTCTTTTAATTTTGACAAACTTAAGTTTAACTGAAAATGGGCTGGGATTTCTACTTCCCAGCATGCTTTGCCCATGGCACTCGAAAGGGAGAGTAAATGCTAAAATTAAGTGTTATATAATGTTTTTGTGTAAGATTAATGTTAAGTGGGAGAGTGATTTATGTTTTGTTATGCTAATTTGGAAGAGTTTCTGTTAATGTGGGTTTTTGGAGAGTTTCTATCATGGTATCAAGTGGTGCATGCAGCTTGGTTTGAAAGCAAGTATGTTAAATGCTTTATATTGTTGTACTCATTCAGCAAGTGCCATACCATGCTATTGTTAACATGTTACCAAATTAGCATGTTAGCATTTTTTGAATTACACTGTAAACCCGAACAGTACTACTAACTTATAAAGATTGAGTACACTGCAATTAATGTTAAATCATTGATGCAACTTAAAACAATTACATTTTCTGAACAAGGAGTTCAGTTTTATTTTTGTGTAGCTCAACATTTTTGAGTAAACGCTTATACCTAAATTATTATTTTTAAGTTTACTGAGCGATATAAAGTGCCGTCATCCATATCACGTTGTTACCGATGTTACCGACGTATAACTGACGTTATCAGAAGAATCCATTCAACATTAAACTGAGTTGTAGCAGATTTCAAGTTCCCTTGCTTTCCCATGCTTTGCGTCACACTCTGTAAGGGTGAGTGTTATTTTGTGTGTTTTTTCACAAGATTAATACAGTGGAAGATGTGTTATTGTTTAATGTTCTGTTATTTTGGTATTTAAAGATGTTTCTGTGATGTTGAAGTTTTTTAGGGTTACCATCGTGGTGAAGAGTAGTGCCTGTGGTTCGGTCGAGAATGGGCTGTGAAACATCAAGGCTATATATACTGCATGTTGATTAATAGGTCATGCAAGTAAATAGTGTTTGTGTCTTTGATGGTTAACGCGCTGTTGCTAAATAACACTTAACCATAAAGATTAGGTGTTAGTTTATTCAATATTTTAATTAAATTATAATTACGGAATTTGGGTAGCATAAAATAATCTTTGAGTTGTTTACTCAAATGTTTTGAGTATTCTGAACATACTGGGTTTCACAACAACTGCATCAAAATAATTGAAAAAATAAAGTACAATAGTTTTAAGTACAGTGGACTTAAACATTAAATAAAACTAAAATTAAAAAAATTCAGTTTGACTTAATTGTTATTTATACTTATTCTTTACTTAAAAGATTTGAGTTGCTTTACTTAAATTTTTTGAGGTAATAATAATAATTTTTTGAGTACTCTGAACTTATCGGGTTTTACAGTGTAGCTTGTTATAGCTAGCTACGTTTACACTAATAAAAATGTTCACATTGAGGTTACATGGAAATTTTTTGAGTGAACTCAAACAAATCAAGTTAAGAACAATTAAAATGTATGAGTACAAAATAAAAATCTGCCAGTTCTGCTTACTTAAACTTTGAATTTTTTAACTAAAAAATTTATTTTTTGAGTTTTGCCAACTTATTCGGGTTTATAGTGTGGGTTAATAAATGCCTTCTGAAGCGAAGCGGTGTGTCGGGTCAGAGGTCACCCTTCCACCGAAACCCGACTCTGTTTTGAATGTGTGTACATCCGTTTTCCGGAAGCCAGTGATTACAGTTTATAAAGTTTTAAATATGGACATTTTTCTTACAAAAACCAATTGCTTCGCTTTAGAACGCATTTATTATGGAGTGTCTATTTACACTAAGTGTAAATAGCCTGTCTTCTTGGCAATGGCTATTTACACTAACTCCGCCCACCAATCTCTGGTTGGGCCACACAAGATTAAAAAAGACGCACCCCACTCAACATTTGCAGTGGCGTAGACCATATGGAGTATGACGTGTAGAAGTAGCTTTTGATGCGATTGACCCGAGTTTGAATCCAGCTTTTGCCGAACTCGCTCTTCTCCCTTTTCCCATCACATATCAAATCAGAAAGGCATTTATTTTCAATGAAAATAAAGAAAATATTTGAAAAGTGGAAATAAAGCACCTAACGAGTGCTTTATAATAAAAAAAGTATTTATCGGGTAGGGTTAAGGATAGGTGTAGGTGTAGGAAGGGCTTTATTGTCCCAATAAGGTGGCATCCATTTTATAATTTTAATAAATATAGTAATTTGTCACTCTGTTATTATTGCATCCTGTTAATGAACAACAATACTGAGAATAAATAGCATCTAACAACTATTTGCACTTATTGCAAATAACTGCTACTTTTATATAGTGTAAATAGAATATATCGCTATTTTCACTTAGTGCAAATAGCCACTGCCCATTTATTAACCCTCTGGAGTTGTATGGATTACTTTTATGATGGATGGATGCGCTTTTTGGAGCTTCAAAAACTCGGCACTATTCAGTGTCATTACAAATCTGAGAAGAGCCAGGATATTTTTTAATATAACTCCGATTGTGTCTGGCTGAAAGAAGAAAGTCATAAACACCTAGGATGGCTTCAAGGTGAGTAAATTATGGGATAATTTTCATTTTGGTGTGAACTATTCCTTTAAAGGACTGTATTGGATCTTTAAAAATAGCATTGAATTAACTAGATTGTTTTATAGCGCATTGCTATGTAGTTGCTGGGAGGTTGCTAGGGTGTTGCTAGGTGATTGTTCAGGTGTTCTAATTGTTTTTAGACATATGCAGTTGCTAGGGTGTTACTAAGGTTCTGAGTGATTATTAGTGCAGTGTTATGCAGTTACTAGCATAATCTGAGAATTACTAGGGGGTTGCCAGGGTGTTGCTATGCTTTTGATAAAGGTGTTCTGAGTGGTTTAAGCATGTTGCAATATTTTTCATTTTTCTGCCAGGTTTGATTGTTTATAGAAGTAATAGCACACCTCCTCAAGAAGATTCAAAATATATCATTCATGTCCACAGCATACATGGAACGGAACAAGTTACAGGTTGAAGTTTAATATTTAGGATTACATAATACTTAAGGGTTTGTTCAAATCCCTGACCCTATGAGCAATAGTAATAGTGATGCTTGCCTTAGCAAACACAATTATTAAACTTTGGCTGACAGAGGGATCCACAGCTGTACGGAGAAACCACTAATAAAACAGGTCCATTAATCATGTGCTTGAGTTTAATCCCAGTTTCCGAGATTTATGGAGCTTTAATTGAATTTAGTTGCAGATCATGGGAAATCCGTTTAAGAAACAAGCGTGGTGCAATACTTTATGGAAAGTAACTCTGTATGGGGAAACATTTGGAAGAAAGTCTGTGTGTATTACTTGCTGAATGACTGGGTGGCTGTCCGTCTCAGTGTTTGTCAAAGAAATGTGGCCTGACCCATTTTTATTGCCCTTGTGACGAAGGATATTTTCATTATCGCAGCTGCCCAACTCGTATTTAACACAACCTGTTTTATACTGAACATACTCCTCCTCTTAGTTTAAGCAACTCACTCAGCATTGCTTTAAAAAGGTAATTTTTTACCGTAGTGGTTATGTGACCATGTTTGGCTTGCAGGTTTGTGTACCTCGAGTTTATAACTCGTGTCTCAATGGGTCTTTTCAAAGGGGAACTCGTATGCCGGGAGCCGTGACTTACGCACGGTTTGGAAGAGATAGAACAGTGATCTCAAAATGAAAGAGTGGTTTTATGCTCTGAGGTTATGTTTGCATATCACATCATGTGTCCTACATCTCTAACGGATTTCATAGCTACTAGATTTGCATATATGCAAATATTTTTATCAAGCTGAGCATGTTTGTAGCACCTGAATTATGCTTTGTTCAGATATCGTTGTTCAGTATTTCGAGTTACAGTTTATGGTTGGTGGCACGCCAAACGTCATTATTACTGTTGCTCATGGTCAGTGTTTTATACAAAACCTATTAAATTCTGTGTTTATGCTATGGACATGAATCCTAATGCAGCTTTTTGTGTGTTATTACATTTCTAACTTACAATTTTTTCCATGGTTTACAAAAAAAATGGTAATTTAAGTAATAATAATACAATTTTTAATTTAAATATAAACAAATGAGATAATTTTTGCAATACAGTAAGTGTATAGAGGTGTAAAATGAATGTGAAGGTATAGCTCAGATCGTTTGGTCTTTCTTGAGTTCATATTAAGATCTGAGTTCAGTTTGAGACACTCTCATGTGTGTGTGTGTTTTTTTTTTTTTCCTGTGGGCATTACTCTCCAGTTACTGTGTCTCACATAAAGAAGAAATTATTTAGCAACATTTTTTGTCTGAGATAAAGTGGTCGTTTATGAAGCAGTTGGCGCCCTGGCTCTTGAGACTGAACCTATAAACTTAACAACCTTGTTTAAACATCAGAGCCCCTTTCCCCTTGTGAAGATAAGGACAAACATGAAAAGTTGGTAGAAAGGCGCATGCAAGACTACTTTAACACTTTAAAGTGCCAATAAAAAGTTTAGATGCGACACCCCACCAACAACTTTGTTCATCAGCGAGTCGGTCAAATTATGTCTGGCCCAAATGAATGTATAAAAAGGCACGCATTTAGTTAGGAAATGGGATCAAAAAACTGTCGCTGCTGCTTAGAAACAGATGGAGACTGTGCTAATCAGTGCCGAGACGTGCACACACTCCAGTGAGGCGTGAGTCAACAGCAATCAGCTCCTGGGTTCAAACACTATCATGCTAAACCACTGCTGACTGTCCCATTTGCTTACTTCACATGGCCTGAAATGGGGGAGGTAGAGGGGTAGATAGCGAGGAAGTGTGCTTGCATGCAAAAGAGATCGCTAGTGCTTTCAGATTCAGAACACTCGTAGAGCCCTAAAGCTGCAGAAGACATGTAGTCCCGGTGTCGCCGCGACGGTGGCGGGCTGGTTAATGATTTGCCAAAGCTAAAGAGCTCTGTTCCTGCTTAAGGGTTTATGTTAAATGCTGTTGTTAGTCCTGCTCTTGTGGACGCCATTGTGTACCACTGGCTGGTTGTTGGGAGAGAGTGAATTGGTACGGATGGGAGGTGGTATTTACAGTCAGCCATTAATTATACGATGTATCAGTCAGGGGCTTGAGATTTTCTGCAGTCAATTCACCTCATAATATGGACAACCCACTGTAAATGATCCCTTTGTAGACTGTAATACTCATTCATAGGATGAGTGAGTATTAATCGCAGTCGATTCATTGCTCTCTTTCTCTCTCTCTCTCTATATAAATGAGTATATACTATGTGTGTGTATATATATATATATATATATATATATATACACATATATAAGCGCTGTCAAATAGATTAATTGTGATTAATCGCGATTAAGTGATTTGACAGCATATATTTGACAATATTTGACAAATAATATGATTTGACAACATATTAGTGCTGTCAAATTAATTGCATCTAACATAAAAGTGCATATATATATATATATATATATATATAAATTATATAAATTGTTTTTGTGTTCATTGAGATATTGTTTAAAATGTTACTTTTCAAAGGGGGTGTACTCATTTACACTGCGCACTGTGTGTGTGTGTGTGTGTGTGTGTGTGTGTATATATATATATATATATACACATACATACATGCATACATACATACATACACACACACACACATACATATATATATATATGTATGTGTATATGTGTGTGTATGTATGTATGTATGTATGTGTGTATATATATATATATATATATATATATACACACACATTTTATTTATATATATATATATTTGTGTATATTGTATATTATACACACACACAGCGCAGTGTATATGAGTACACCCCCTTTGAAAAGTAACATTTTAAACAATATCTCAATGAAC
Organism: Mylopharyngodon piceus; assembly: GCA_039654765.1. Lineage (NCBI taxonomy): Eukaryota > Metazoa > Chordata > Actinopteri > Cypriniformes > Xenocyprididae > Mylopharyngodon > Mylopharyngodon piceus. The sequence goes on along the minus strand of CM077440.1, from coordinate 16,214,012 downwards.
ACAAAAACAATTTCCAAAATGTTGACAAGACTAAGTTTTATATAACATCTGTTTAACTTATAACATGAAAGTAAGGTTAATAATATAACTTAGATTGCACATTTTTCAGTTTTACTCAAATTAGGGTGATGCAAAAATGAGTACACCTCACACCAAAAACTACTACATCTAGTACTTTGTATGGCCTCCATGATTTTTAATGACAGCACCAAGTCTTCTAGGCATGGAATGAACAAGTTGGCGACATTTTGCAACATCTATCTTTTTCCATTCTTCAAGAATGACCTCTTTTAGAGACTGGATGCTGGATGGAGAGTGATGCTCAACTTGTCTCTTCAGAATTCCCCATAGGTGTTCGATTGGGTTCAGATCAGGAGCCACTGAATCACTTTCACCCTGTTCTTCTTCAGAAATCCAACAGTGGCCTTAGATGTGTGTTTAGGATCATTATCATGTTGGAAAAGTGCACGACGACCAAGGTCACGGAGTGATGGTAGCATCTTCTCTTTCAGTATAGAGCAGTATATCTGTGAATTCATGATGCCATCAATGAAATGCAGCTCCCCGACACCAGCAGCACTCATGCAGCCCCACATAAGGACACTGCCACCATGTTTCACTGTAGGCACCATGCATTTTTCTTTGTATTCCTCACCTTTGTGACACCATACAGTTTTGAAGCCATCAGTTCCAAAAACTTTTATCTTGGTCTCATCACTCCAGAGTATAGAGTCCCAGTAGTCTTCATCTTTGTCAGCATGGGGCCTGGCAAACTCTAGGCGGGCTTTTTTGTGCCTGTGCTTTAGGAGAGGCTTCTTTCGTGGACGGCGCCCATGCATGCCATTCCTCTGCAGTGTACGCCGTATTGTGTCACGGGAAATAGTCACCCCAGTTTGGCTTTCTACTTCTTTAGATAACTGCAGTGAACTTGCATGCCGATTTTCTTCAACCCTTCTCATCAGAAGACGCTCCTGTCAAGGTGTTAACTTCCGTGGACGACCTGGACATCTGTGAGATGGTTGCAGTTCCATCTTTTTTAAATTTTTGTACCACTTTTGCTACAGTATTCTGACTGATAAGTAAAGCTTTGCTGATCTTCTTGTAGCCTTCACCTTTCTGGTGTAAAGAAATGATTTTCTTTCTCAGGTCTTGTGACATTTCTCTTCCATGTGGTGCCATTGCTGACAGCATGAAATGGGAAGGGGTTTTAACACCCTTTTATAGTCAACTGTCTGCTGGACACCTGTGCAATGAATAATTAGACTCACCTGTGGTTGAATTCTTGTTAAATTAGACATTTGTAGTCTAAAATTTAGCTTTGCTCCAGAGACTTTCAGTGGGGTGTACTCATTTTTGCATCACCCTAATTTGAGTAAAACTGAAAATTTTGTTCTCAAACTTATATTATTAACCTTACTTTCATGTTATAAGTTAAACAGATGTTATATAAAACTTAGTCTTGTCAACATTTTGGAAATTGTTTTTGTGTTCATTGAGATATTGTTAAAATGTTACTTTTCAAAGGGGGTGTACTCATTTACGCTGAGCACTGTATATTTAATATGTGTGTGTGTGTGTGTGTGTGTGTGTATATATATATATATATATATTAGTGCTGTCAAATCGATTAATCGCGATTAATTGATTCGACAGCACTAATATATATAATGTGTGTGTGTGTGTATATATATATACATATCACTTAAGTTAGATGCAATTATTCGCTTTGATAGCACTAATATATATATATATATATATATATATATATAATATTTGTGCGCACACACACACACACACACACACACATACACATATTTGTGTGTGTGTGTGTGTTTACAAACTTTTATGTTTGATGCAATTAATCGCGATTAATCGATTTGATGACACGTGTGTGTATATATATATCATTTTTATAATTTCAGAATAATTAAAGATTTTTAATAAGGAACATCTGATACATGAATTTGAATCACGTCTCCTGTGTGATGATAGAGCAACCTCTGAGCAAAAACAGTTTTCTCTGGGCATGTTCAGAGAAATTTGTCAATACAATTGACACATTATAATTTGTTGTGATTTGACATGTGGAATTGTGTCACGTTGACATGTTGCAGGTCGGCGGGGCTTGTTAACGTTTGTCGTGTTTGTAGTTGAGACAAACATTTGATGTTTCTGAGTGGAGTCATGTGTAGATTTTGCCTTTCCTGTTGTGTTGGTGTTGTACTGTGATTACACTTTGGCTGACAACCTCATACATCCAGTAGACGTGTGGGCTACATGCCCAGTACGCTGTTTACATGATCTAGAGGTCCTGCCGATGGGCTTTTCGTATAATTTATATGACCTTCTCTTCATTCTCATCCCTAGACAACATACAAAACTACATTTGTAAACATTCTGAAGAAAATATGATAAATGTTTTTCAGTGCAATACTGACCACTATGATGCTAGAAAGATTCCTGTGGATGTTAGCATGTGTTGAGCGGTTGCTAAGCTATTGCTATGCAATTTCTAGTGTGTTTCTGGGTGTTTTTCAGAATATTGCTGTGTGGGAATTTAAACTGGGCTTTTGCCTGTCGCTATAGAGTTGTCGCTGTGGTGTTTTATGTGATTACTAGGTGGTTGCTGAGATGTGTGAGTGTTTTAGCACACTGCTATTCAGTTGCCGGGTTATTGATGAGTGGTTACTGTTCTGTTTTGGGTGGTTGCTAGTTTCTAAGGGGATCTGAGTGTTTTAGCCCATTGCTATGCAGTTGCTAGGGTGTTTCTAAGGTGTTTTTTAGCACGTTGCTATGGTGTTCTGTGTAGTTGCTGAGGTTTTGGGTAGTTGGTTGGCATTTAAAGTGGGACTTTGGAGTTGCTAGGGTGTTTTGGGTGGTTACTAGGATGTTGCTAGGTGGTTGCTAAGGTGTTTTGACTGTTTTAGCACATTTCTATTCTAGGTTGTTTTGAATTGTTCCCTGTTCAGGGTGCTCACTAGGTAGTTGCTAAGGTGTTTTAGTCCATTGCTATGCAGTTGCTAGGGTGTTTCTAAGGTGTTCTGGGTGGTTTTAGCACATTGCTTGGGTGTTCTGGGTAGTTGCTGGGGTTTTGGGTAGTTGGTTGGACATTTAAAGTGGGATTTTGATAGTTACTAAGGAGTTGCTAGGGTGTTATGGGTGGATACCAGGATGTTGCTAGGTGGTTGCTAGGGTGTTTTGAGTGTTTTATCACATTTCTATTCTGGGTTGTTTTGAATTGTTACCTGTTCTGGGTGCTCGCTAGGTAAATGCTAAGGTGTTTCTAATCTATTGCTATGCAGTTGCTAGGGTGTTTCTAAGGTTTTCTGGGTGGTTTTAGCACGTTGCTAGGGTGTTCTGGGTAGTTGCTGGGGTATTAGGTAGTTGGTTGGGCCTTTAAAGTGGGATTTTGATGGTTACTATGGAGTTGTTAGGGTGTTTTGGGTGGTTACTAGGATGTTGCTAGGTAGTTGCTAATGTGTTTTTAGGGTGTTTCTAAAGTGTTCTGGGTGGTTTAGCACATTTCTAGGGTGTTCTGGGTAGTTGGTTGGGCATTTAAAGTGGGATTTTGATGGTTACTAAGGAGTTGCTAGGGTGTTTTGGGTGGATACTAGGATGTTGCTAGTATACCGTCTCAGTGACAGCTTTTGTACCATTTTTTTTTTCTTTTTTCTGAGAGTGTAGTTGCTAAAGGGGATCAGAGTGTTTTTTAGTGTTATTGAGAACATGTAGATAGTGTAATGAGAACAGCTAACAGAATGAATTACCAAAATGCAAAATGTTGAGTGTTTTATAATCAGATCTCTCAAATGAAATGCAACTTGACCTCATTTAAGAGCATCTAAACAGACCGGCAAACACAAATTCCTCGACTCCCTCTTTCCAGAAGTTTCTCAGTTCACGATCCCGCTCTCCAAAAGCCTGCTGGGCTTCCAGTCTCTGTCTGCCTGTGTTCCTCTCTAATTAGTCCTGTACCCCCACCAACCCTAACGACCACGCGGGCCTTTTCCAGGGCTCCTTCGTGTCCTCTAACTCAATTAACCCGAAGGCAAGACCACTGCCCTTCTATCCCTCTTTTCTCCCCCCATCCCTCCTTCCTTTTGCCTCCAGGCTGGATTGTTCATTTAGGAAGTTCTCTCCAATCCTAATGCGCGGTGACGCCTATTACATAAGTTAAAGAGGCTTCTTTCATTTCTTCTCCCGCTGTCCCAGCGTTCACCTTTTTCCCGGGCTGGTTCCGCTCTTTTCTCTTTTAAAGAGAGATAATTGATATGCCCTGGATTCACAACGATTCCGGTGCGCGGCCATGTGTCCGTGCATGCTCATTTTGAGGTTTTCTTTGTGAGTGCTAGCTTTTTTTATGTGCAGAAATATGAATGCAAGTAAGTGCATGTGCAATGATGAACCTTCTCGGGTGAAAACAAGATTAAAGCAAAATGAAAAATAAATGTATAATAATTGCTTACTTCCCCTTGCATTTTTCTTCCAAAAGTTTAGCATTTAAGTTTTAACATATCACATGCATCTGCAATTTTTATTGCATTGCATTTGTTTAAAAGCCAATTTTCAGGGACAGTTTAACTGTTGATTTATACAGTGGCCCAAAAAAAGTATTTGTACTCTTAGACTGAAAATGTGTGAATGGCTTTGTAACAGGTTTGCTCAAAGGCACTTTTGTCAGGTTTCAAACAATTAAACAATAGATGCACTGTTTGAAATGGCATTGTACACTTTGTGGTTGTGAAACGTAGTTAACAATGAACTTCATCTGTGTGAGCTCGAGGAGAATTGACTTCATACATTCACTTAAAATCACCTTGAGACCAAAATTGGCTCAGAATATAAAGTTTAGAGATGCATCTTGCTTTGATCTAATGCAATGACATTTCGAAGTGTGACTTTAGCATCAAAGTGTCCAAATACTTTCTGGGGCCACTGAACGTGATGCGATGTGTGGTCTATTCATTGCCGTGTTTGTCTGTGGATGGATTGTGTGGTTAGTTTCCACAGGAAATGGCAGACAAGCTAAAGTTTCTCAGAAACACACTTGTGAGGTGCTTTCTTGTCGCTGACAGAGAATCATGTCCATATCCTGTGTGTGTGAGAATGTGAATGTACCTCCACGCCAGTCATGATTTGAAACTGTTTTTAAGTTTGAGGTTAAGTTGCACACTTTGAAGCTTGGATTTTCCATTAGGGCTAAAATATGTAATGTAGTTGACAATTGTGCAAGAAAATGTGATTGATGCCTGACCATGCAAAAGTCTCTGCCAAAATACTGTTGTCAGGGTTATTCTGAGTGTTCAAACTGAAAATCCCAAAAAGAAAAAGTGCATTTTAAATACCAGGAATGTTGGACACTTTATGCACTCAACTGTCGCAGGTTTAATTACATACTGGAGGGGAGGGGCTAACAGACACCAATGCTGAATGACAAAATAACCATATAAAATTCATACTCTACATGGTTGAGTACATTAGTACATAGTGTATAAGTGCGTCATTTGGGGCGCAACTTAAATATGGCTCCTGTCCCACCAAAGTATATTGTATGTATGTATGTATGTATGTAAATCTATCTATCCGCCCCCCATCCATTTTTATCAGTCAGGCGATGAAATGTGTAAGCTTGTACAAAAGCAGTACAATTCTCCTCAACAAACTGCACAATTTATAGTATTTCCTCAACAACCATGACTAAATATTAAAATTTGTCTAATTTTATTATATACATAAAGAGTAGTCAGGAACTCACCGCGCCTTCAAACAAGTCCATATGAGGTGCGTAGACAAAAATATCCAAATAATGAATCATTTCAATAGAGTCCGTGCACTCCACCAAAGAAGAAAAAACATCAAATGTGAGACAAAAAACAAAATTTACTGAAAAAAAGAGCAAACGTTTCGGCCACGTGACCTTAGTCAATGACAAACTTACAATGCTTAGTACAGGAGTCACATGGTTGCATAGATCATGTGTAAATAATTTGTTTGGATTATTTGTTATAGTTTGGTTCAATTGATCATGTGATCTATGCAACCATGTGATTCCTTAAATTAAGATGACTCCTGAACTAAGCATTGTAAGTTTTGCACTGACAAAGGTCACATGTGACCGAAACGTTTGCTCTTTTTTTGTTGTTTTTCAGTAAATTTTGTTTTTGTCTAGCATTTTTTCTTCTTTGGTGGAGTGTGGACTCTTTTGACATGATTATATACATAAAAAAATAAATAAAATAATGACTTCAAATCAAATATTTAAATGAAATTCCACATAATGAGATAATGAGAATAAGCTACACAAGTTATTTTCATGATTTATCACATTTTTTCTTTTGTCAAATCTACTTAGATAATGTGGTTCAGATAACATAATATTTTGAGTTTCTGTTGATTAAACCAATTGCCTTCATTGTATTAACTCAAATTTTTAATTTCAATGAACTCAAATTTTTAAGGCAACCAGGTAACTTACTTTTTTAAGTTAAACCAACAATTGTTTTTTAGTGTATACAAATTTTATAAGTCTAAATATTCATAGTATAATTGTTGTATAGTGTAAACCTTAACATAAAAAAATACTATCAGTGATTGTATTTCATGATGAACTTATTTCATGTAAGTTGTGGAAAGATCTGTGCTTGTTGTTGTTGAAGTGCTTGTTGCTGAAATGAGAAAGGGTGGGAAGGTGCAGAAGGAGGGTGGAAGAGAAAGGACCATGCAATTATGGAATTTCATCCCTCTTTCTCTCGGAAACTTAATCTTCCCCTGCCTTTGGGTAAAGCCGAAGGCTCATTCAGGCAGGAATGTCAGGACGAGTTTTAGAATGTAGTTTGAGTTTGCAGAGCGAGAGAGAAAGAGAGAGAGAGAGAAAGAGAGAATGCTGCAGAATTTCACGGTATAAGTTTACAATGGGGGAAGCAAATTAACACACGTAAGATTGTAGCACTCAAAAATTTTTATTATTTATGACTTTATGGCAAATATGGAATTTTGTCTTTCATTTAACAAAAAAGTCTGAAATATATTGTGTCAGAACACATGTACGCGTTGTATTCCCAGCGTTGCCACAAGGGGCACTATAGCAGACATTAGCATAAATTGTCTTATTCTACAATCAGTTTTCTCTTTCAGATCAAAGACAGTTTGAAGAGAACCATAGCAGATTAAAGCAAGAAAAACAGTCAACACTTTATAGCTTAATAACATTTTTGTGCACACTTGATAGTAACTTTAATCAAACGCTCTATCTTGAGAACACATGCAATATCTGCATGCTCGCATGTTCATCCTAAAGTTCAAATAAAGAACAAAATGATTTCGTTGTGCACAAAGCCAATGTTGTTTTTAATCAGAATCAAGTTTTAAAACGCATACAGATTGTGACCGTGAAGAAACGGGGAAGCCTCTGACTGCCAGAGACATAGATAAAAACTTCAGGATGGAACACAGACATGGGCTCTCTTGTTCCCTGCCCCCACCGAGCACCTCATCCTGCTCGCTCTCTCGCTCTCTCTCTCTTTCTCTCGGCACATTGCTGTTTGATTGCTTAAGCCCGGTGGTCAGACAATGGGCGTATAAAGAATGGGCCGCTTCCTTCCTTCCTGTTGAGTATTCTGCCTTGATGAGCAGACTGAATAGATCTGGGCTTCAGAACGGGGCATGAGCGCCGGGACCCAGCTAAAACCAACAAAGAGACGCTCTGGGGGCTTTTCCAATTGCTCTGCTGCCTACTCTCTCTCTCTCTCTCTCTCTCTCTCTCGTTCTTTCTCTGCACAAATGCACTCGCTTTTTTCAGATTCTCTTGCTTAATGGGGGTGTCTCTCCAGAGCTGATATTTTTGTTTCAGTTTGGATTTTGTAGAGTTCAACAACTTCTTAAAAACTTTTTCAAGCTTTTTTTTTGGTGTTATCTCTAAACGTGAATGAATTATGTTCCATATCATGCAATGTATTTTGACAGCCTGTTGACTCTTAATTATGTAATGCACTGCAAAAAATCCCATTCTCAAAGAAATAGATCACACAAAAATAAATTGAATCATTGAAAATCATTTATGAATGTGGATTTGAGTTGCATGAAGATTCTTCAGAACCTCTCCTCGTTTACCATGAAAAAAGCAACTTGAGTAAAATGAATAAATGATGACAATTTGTTTTTGGGTGAACAATTTTTTTTAATCAGTAACTTGTCTTACAAAAGATATTAAGACTATTTTTTAAGTATCTTGTTCTATTAGATATTTTTATTTCAGTTATTAACCTCAAAGTTTTTTATTTCTTCTTCATTTTCTAACCTTTATTTTTTGCAGTTAAACCTCAAACCCAACATTTAGTCCTGTGGTAACCAGTCAGAGCTATCTCTCTCGCTTGTGTAGCTTGTCCTCATCGACACTGTTAAATTTAGAATGAGGATGGAAGTAATCAATACCCTTTCAAACCATACCAAACATCAATAGAGGGGTACATAACGTCTTGAACGAGAAAATGAAGCAACTTCCCATTAGTCTAATCCACTTCTTTTGACGATAACTAGACATTCCGGCCTAGCCGAGCACTTAATACTAGTGTTAATTTTTGGGACAAAGTAAGTTCCGTTCCGTCTGTTGTCTGTTTATTGAGGTCAGCCCTCCCAGCCTTTATCTGACCCATTTCTCTGCTCAATGGAGAAATCTATATTTCTCCATTTCTCTTGAACTTGGCATGCAATTGCAGCTCTTTCAAAAGGGTGTCATTTTTCCCATCTATCCTTCCTTTGTGCTGCCTGCACCCATAACAACACATTTAGCGGCTGCTAAACACTCGCACGCAAAGTAGGAAACATGCGCGTGCGTGCTGGTACACACACACACACACACACACTCAAAGGCTGCCCTGTGAGAATACCAAGCAGGTAGTTGAAGAGGCTTAAGAGGCAGTGGAATAACTGAGGGCCATTGAAAAGATGGTGAATACACAAGGGTTCGAATGTGGGGGTAAACTGTTGGCCCATTGTCATTTAAAGTAATGTCTTTAACCCTTTGTGGGGCTTTCTTGGACAAACCAACCCCCTGTCGCTGCCCTGCCATTCACAGCTTAAAACAATGGGTGGGAGGCAAGCCGGAAAACGACGCACTCGAGCGATGGGGACGGTTTTGTTTCTCTACCTTTTGCCGCGTAAATGGGGAAGGGGGCTCATCCCTAGCGAGGGGTGAAAGCTGGCTGCCTGTCACTCAAACCCTCGGCAAAATAACAAACATGCGCCAACACGCTGAACCAACAGTGCGAATGCCAGTAGTGCATATCATGTCACAGGAAAGAAAATGGGAAAAAGGCACAGCCTTTTACATTGTGACTATACAAGAGGCGGCTACATAAATGTGGGCATGCATTGCAAGATCGCAATATATTATTTTAAATACATTTGCCATAAATAATAAAAAAAAATTCTAGCAGCAATGACCTTGACATTTTTAAGCTGCTTTAGTATAGAAGAGTGGTTTCCAAATGATGGTTTATACCCCAAAAATGGGTTGCAGCACTAATAATGCAACTAACCATATAATCACGTATAGGGTGGAAAGTTTCTGGTAAATTTCCAGAAACTTAACGAGAGTTGGAAACTTGACCAGAATTTACGTGAATTAATTGGAAATTTGGGGTAATTTACACAAACTGTATCATATATAAACATAAATATAAACATTTTGTTTGGTCACAAGCAGATATGCATGCAAACTATTACAAATTTTAAAAATGACATTTTTGATTTATTTGAGTAGAACTTTAATTCTTTCATTGAACAACAAAAAATGCATGTTAAAAAAACATATTCCCCATACATATCCCCCACCCCCCAAAAAAGTCCCATTAAAAACGTGAAATGCAAGCATTTTCTCTCAATCCTCAATAGCCCTGCAGTAAATAGTGAGCTATATGCATGTGATTGAGGAATGCGCAGGACAGAAATTCAACTGAATTTGCATTAAATCTGGTTGTTTTAACCAAGAAAATGCTACAAGATGAACAACATTTAAGTTCCCTGTTATAGGCTAACCTGCAATTTTTTAAGTTTATTCACATTAGTTCCCATGGAAAGTTTCCAACTTTAAAAATTCCTGGAATTTTGCAACCCTGGTTGTTGTAGACCAATTTTGGTGCAAATTCATGTCACTTTATTTGGAATGTCAAATCTTGAGAACCATACTTTAAAATCAAATTTAGTTAAAGCGATTTTGCCATATTCAAATAAACGCAAACTGAGTTATCATTGATGTTTTAGCAATCAAAATTCCCTTTCTGAGTATTTTAATACAAAAAGGGTAAAGATCACACCTTACACAACTGCATGCAATGCAACCTGCAGAGCATCTAGGGAGCAAAAACTTCCTCAAAAGCAGAATTGATAAAATATCTTGCGTATACCATATCTACTCCTAATATTCCCACAGGGCAGTTTCCATAACACAAATGTGGATTGGAGGGAGCGTAGCAAACTACGGCTTGCCAACAGAAACAATCTCTGATCCTCCTGATGTCAACTAGTGGTTTGCATACTTCAATGATTAAACCAGTGCCAGATGTTTCCCATGGAAGTAAATGTAGCCAGTATCCGCTGCTGGCAGGGGAGGCTGGAAGTTACCCCTGAAGGTCTGGCCCAAGATCAGGGCTTCTTTGTAAGGAATCTGAGATCAGTTTGTTTGGGTGGTTTTATAAGACAAACCATTTGGAGTTTCATGCATTGGTGTTAATTAATTGGTAATTGGCTGTCTTAATTCAGTGTGACTATTATATAACTAAAGATCTGTTGAGATTCCTGGTTACCAGAACAACACAAACTAATACAGTTGTGCACTTTCCCAGTCAAGATTATGTCTCCACATGGTCATGGCTACAGCAAGATCATTCATGAAATAACAGTCAACACCATTCAATACTCAATGTTGCAGTTATAGTGAGCTATATTAAGCTTCACTTGATCTCTTTTGTGCAGGAAGATCTCATCGATAGAATCTCTCAGTAACGCACCTATTTTGCTGATTTGTCAACGTACACTATCGCTTTCATCGCCTTATTTTCAGATGACCTCGAAACCGAAGCTCTGCGAACATCACGGCTGTCATCATAAACGCAAAGTGAAATGCGACCCTGACAGAAGATCCATAGGGTAAACAAAGGCAATTGAAAGCACAGTAGATTTCCTGAAATGGGTCTTTGTGCACAAAGGCTAAAAACAAGGCCAACAGCAGGCCAGAAAGAACACAGAAAAGGCATTGTTTAATTTCAAAACGTTAATATATTTTCTATTTTATAGTGAACATATGCATCAGATTTGACACCCTTGTCACCCTTTTTTTTTTTGCAGCAACAACAGAGGAGGTTTTGTTTCTCAAAGTTGGGGTGATGCCTATAAAGATGCCTCTCAAAATAAATATTACTTTATAAAATAATAAAACTTCAAATAAATATTTTTACACTAAACAATGTGTTGAAATTAGAAAATAAAGTTTTTCTTAGGGTCACTGTACAATTTACAAGTATAGCTGTAGGGATAATTCATGTAAGGTTTCTCTTCTATAAGGCAAAATATCAAAAGAGTGATTGACGTACATTCGAAACGAATGTACAACACTATACACGTTTTATATATGCATCATATATATGGATCTGTCAAGGTGCCTCTGGTTTGGCACAATGTGTTTCACAGTTGTAATATTATATGTACAAAAATAAAATCTCTCAGAAAAAGAGCTCATTTGCTAATTTACATACTTTGCAGATACTATTCACAAACAGTTAGTTAGGAGAGTCTGTCACCTTTATCAGTCATATTACTGAATGTCAATAAGGCTAACATTCTGGACTTCAGTTTAAAACAAAAAGGACAGGGAAGGTTGTTGCGACAAACGTTATCCCCCCTTAAAGAGTGAAAGAGAGAGAGAGAGGGAGAGAGAAAGTGGATAAGAGAAAAGCAAAACACAAACAAACAAACCACTTCAAACCAGTTTTTGCCAATCCAATGTCACCTCATGGTCTACAGTGCCAAAACTACAACAATTTGTGAAAATTGTTCCACTGCTCTGGAGATAGTCCCAGATAAGGTTATCTTCCCAGGGCTACTCCAGGAACCGAGCCTCGTCAACTCCTTTGTTCTTGCAGCGGCATCCTGGCCGACTGGTGCAGTCATAGCACGCCTGGCACAGTGCCACGCAGCCCTTTGCCGGGAGGTAGCAAAGCAGGCAGGGCAAGAAAAGTGTCAGGACGCTTATGGCCGACCACCGCATGCAGCAATGCGACTGGCTGCAAGAGAAGGGCTTGTCCGCGCACACATCCTCATCGTCGCTGGAGCAGTGGTAGAAGAGACCTTTGACGCAGCAGACACAGGTGACATAGTCCATCGTCGTCGTCGCCGAGCAAACGCACCTGCGCCCGCACATCCAACAGGAGGGCAGGGTCCGAGGGCAGGTGCACGCTTTGCACTTGCAGCGGCCGCAGTCCTCGCAGCGATTCGAGTGCTTTCCGTCGGCGGCCTGGCCTCCGGCCGGCGCAAAGGGTTTCAGTTCGTCCTGCTTCGGCTCTGAGCGTTTAGGCTGCACCCTCACCACCCGATCGACCATCCCGGCTGTGTTTCCCAAAAGTCTTTGCTCCGATGAGGTGCTGCCTGTGCTCGCCCTAGCCGTACCATGTGAGCCATCGCTGGGGCCACTGTTGGATCTGCTCACGTCACTCCTCGGCGAATGAGGGGCTTGTGGAGGAGTCTGCTGTCCAGCTCGTTGGGATCTCGGGGAGCTTCTATGCTCGGAGAGCTCAATGGAGGCGATGGAATTCAGGCTGGAAGGTTGCGAGTCCACTTTCTGCTGAGAGGCCGGCGGCCGGGGTACCACCGTCGGGCCCTCCGTGTACTCATTGCTGCTGCGGATGGTCCTGATCTGGTCTAGCGAGAGCACCTGACCTTCCCAAGGCTCCGAGTCCCCAGTTTGGGGTCTGCCACTGTCACGCAAAGCTCGCAGCAAGCCAGAGGAGCCGCTGCCGCCGCCATTTTGAGCTCTCGTCTCCATCTTTACTCTGAAGTGGGAACCCTCCGGCTGGCATTGAACACATCTGAAGTCCTATGGGAAAGGCAGACAGTTAAACGAGAGCGTACAGGGAAGTAAAATCCCATAAACTAACCATATGTAAATTATATCAAATAGGCAAAAAGAAAAGGCAGATGGCAGGCTCCTTCATGCAAATCTCCCAACTACACCCCACCTCTACAGCCTTGGGAGGCTGGCCATCAATGGGACAGGCCTTTACCACCTGCAGCTATCAAGTTCATAAGGAACATCTTAGTAGACTCAAAACCATTTTTGCTCTACAATGTCTCAGGTGCTGCATATTACCCGATCAAAAATAAAGAAGGATCTCTTTGCAGAGTAATATCTACCAGTTTGTCTTGTCCACAAGCATCTTCCTCAACTATCCTCAACGAGTGATGGAGAGACTGAGACATGTTCCTTCCTATACATACCCTACAAATGACAGCCTTTTTCTTAACTTGTCTGCACATTTATACAAAGTCTCAGGAAGTTTTTCCTTGCCGTTATTGCCTTTGGCACTATGTGTATTGTGAAAAGTGCTATACAAATAACTGAATAACTATTCTTTTGTGTTGATTTTGTTTGGCAGTTGTGTTGATTTTAACATTGCAAACACCATTATCATTGTTCATTCCTTGCAGAGCATTTTAGAACTTGTTGTCAAAGCTAGTAGGGGTAAATTCAGGTTGATTGGGACACTTTTTCCAAGTCATCTCAATGGCAGAAAGTGTCCCAATCACCCTGAATTGACCCTATAGGAAAAATAAATAAAAGCACACCAACTTCACTTTGCTTTGTGATTATTTTAATCATAAGGAACCAAAATGCAATTGTTTAAAGAGATTGAAAAGTAGCCTAACGTACAGGGGGGGAAATATCAATGTTGGCTTTGTACTTGGATAACGTTTGCGGAAAGTGTTCCGTTAAATATAAAAAGTTTGCAATGACATATTGTTTATGTCATATTGTTATTGTTTCGAATCGCCAATTTTAATATCTAATAGTTGACACAGGAGCAATAACGTGACGTCCACAAATGCATTATGACGCTGTCAATGGGGGGGCGGAGCTCTTGACACAAATACTTACAGAAAAATAAAATATCCACATGTTGAGGTAAAAAATATATATATGAAAGCATACATCTCAGTCGGGACCCTCAGCACCAGTTGAGTTTAATCTAAATAACACTACCCCAAATTACCATATCAATGCACAATCTCCCTTTCCACGGAGAGGCCCCATCAGCAAAATGTCTGTTAAACATCTGTTTATCTCCTCAATGCTATTTAAACTTCTGATCTGGGTTATCAGCATGCATAGTAACTTTATAACGATACTTAACTTGGTTGGACCTTGCATTGAGCAGAGAAACTTTTTTCTTTGAAACAGCAGCCAAAGTTTTTATTAAAACATTTAGTGGACCTTCATATGACTTTATTTACTTATTTATTATTATTTTTAAACCATATAAATGACGTTTATCAATGTTTATTCGCAAATTTAAATGAGGCAAAGTAAATGTGTAAAGTTTTTATAATGTTTAGTGGGTCTTCATATGTCATTAAATAATAAACGTGCAGCTGTAGGTGACGTTTTTCAATAGCGATTCGCAACTTTAACTAAATGAAAAGTAAGTCAAAGTAAGTAGCCTACGCAGGGTAGAGATCCGTATGGCAACTATTTGCACAGCTGCACGAATGGCGCGGAGCATGAGCACTGGAAAAAGTCATATAATATATATGGGCGACTAAATAAACCCAACGCAAATAAATTAAGCTAAAATAAAATCGTGTCAAAATCCTCTGCAAAAAGTTGATATAGGTCACTTACCGTGATCTCACCACCTCAACCCCCTATTTGTGTTGTGAAGAGTATATCCTACTAGTAGGAATTTCTCTTTGGTTATTCCTCAGTTCATTGGAAGATTCATTCACAAAAATCCAGATGATAGCAAACACTCGCGCGTCCTCTTATTCTCGTATTTTTCTCGCGCAACTCGCGCGAAACAATAACGTCAGAATTTAATTCCAGGTAGAACGTAGTGTAGTTTAACTTATGTTGTTAAACCGCAAATTATGCCAAAAAGAAAATAAGTTCCAGAATCCAACAAAATGAGCTGAGTTTATAGAGAAATAAAAATGAAAACGCTGAAGACTTTTTCAAGAAGAAGCGTTGCGGTTCCCAAGTTGAATGTTTGGCTGCATGGCACACACTGTGCTGCTTTCAAGTTTTTCAGCTCTTGTTTTTTTCTTCTTTCCGGAGAGGAGGTCGGGTTTATGCTGTAAATGGCGTCATGTGGAAGTGAAGGGGGTGAACAGAGTAGCTGTTGTCCCAGAGGATATATCGTATCCGGTCCCAGCTCATTGGCTCTACAGGACTCAACATTCACTCCCTGTGTCTGTGTGTGTGTGTGTGTTTGTGCGTGTGTGTGTCAGAACATTAGCACACGGACGTCCGATTCATTTTAGCGACTCGGTTCACTCGAACGTTTTAGTTCAATGAAACAATTCAAAGAGCCGACTCACCAATTCCTTTGAGTTATTCTTCAAAGGTGTTCCTACGTCTCATTGTAACAATTACGTGTACTTTTTACAGTAAAATAGCTGTTTACCCTTCATTTTATATAGACTGTGCCCACTGTTGTTGTTGTTGTTTATGCAAATGATTTAATTAGTAGGCTACTTTTTAGGTGAGGTTGACTTTCTGTCAGGTAAGTTTCATGAAATCAAAATTCAATTTACAGTGAGCTCAACGTCAACTGTATTAAAACGTTTTAAACAAATCAATAATGACAGAAATTAAAGTGATAACGACAACAGTAGCTACTTGTGTTTTGCTAATGCTAATCCTAACGGAAACTGAGAAGCCTGTTGCCGCCTCAGTCAAACTTTTGCACTCTGAAACACTTTTAATCAAATTTTTGTGGTCACTGAAAAAATTGAAAACTGTTGAATCCTAACAACAGTAGCCTTTTAAGCAATATTGTTCCAACTAATGTTAATTAATATTGTTAATATTAATTGTTTTCGACATTGTGAACATTAGCTCATATTCCACAGTTTTCCTCCTAAACAAAATATTTTCTTACAGTAGAGTGTGCTAATCGGCTCAACAGAATCATTCAAATGAATCTATTCATTCAAAAGATTCATTCGCGAATCAGATATCGCTACAGCTGTAAACACTGTCTCCATCATTCACGGCCTAAACATTTACTGTTGCTCAACCAGTGTTATATTACTATGCACACTTATGTTTATAACTTTAACACTTTCTTCTCTTTTTGAAGACTTTTTAAAAGTAGGCTACCTAATGAAGCTTAATGTGTTGCAATGGGTTCAACTTTTTCTGTTCAAAACATATAGTCTAACTTTCTGAGTTGTTCACTGGTCACCACGAGTTTCAAAGTTTTTAGACTTGTATTACCTTTAAACAATATTACAGAGTGCACATGCTTAGCCTGATTCTTAATTATATATAATGCCTTAAACTAAAATCTAAATAACCAAATGATAACACATTATTTTGATTGTCCCCTGTAGACATTCTGTTGACTATAAGTAACATTGCACCTACATGTCTCTCATTAGAGTATTAGTAAAGTATTAGTAGTCTGTCTGCTTAATATCTGGTAAGACTTTATATTGATGGTTTCCCAACAGACAATTTGCTGACTATAGGTAACTTTGCAAATATATTTCAACTTATTCTACCTCTAACAGTCTACTAATACTCTAATGAGAGTTAGTTGACATGTAAGTGAAACATATAGTCTTCAGAATGTCTAAAGGGAAATATCAAAATAAAGTGTAACCAACCAAATAACTAAATAATAATAATAAAAGCAATATTTTATGATAAATTTAACTCAATGGAAAAAATATCATTGGGTCTATTACTGCTCTCTAGTGGCATGAGACACAAAGAACAGCTGGCCTGCAGCACCAGTTTAGTTTACATATAGTAAATAGAAAATCATATCCAAATTGCATTTATGTCAGGCTGGAAAATAGAATGAAATATTGTTTAATTATTAACCATAATGGAAAATACAGTATGATAAACATAAAGTTAATACACAAGAGAGAGAAAGAGAGAGAGAAAAAAAGTTTGATCCACAGTTAAATCCGATCTAGTAGTGATAGTGGATGAAAGACACCAATACAACAAGTTTACTTAGCATGGAAATAGCTTCCATACAAAGACACTTTCTAATGTATGGACCATTGTGGGCTAATAGGAAGTACTCCCACAGGAGAATGTAGGCTTCTTCAAGTACCCCCCTTGACACATTGTCTGTCTGTCTCTCTAGCAACTTTTCTTTTAAAAGGCTGCAAAGCAATAACAGGCAAGGCTGCTTCTGTGTTATCAGAAGGAGGGGGTGAACAAATGCACCTTGAGGTGGCCTCAAATGAACATGGAGAGTCAAAGAGGAAACGAGCAGAGAGTGAGCGAGTTCCCAAACCCATGAGACTCCACCATCTCCAGCCGAGCGGCCCCTATTGTTCGGGGCCTCCTTTTCACCAGCCAAAGGTGAAAAGGTAACTGACAGGGGGCTTTGTGCCTGGTCATGGGGACTCCCATTGCCCAAGAACGCCCAGATTCCCTTGGTCACACATTGTCAATGGGGTCCATGAGGAAATGGGAGAAGGGGGTTGGACGAGGATCCAGGGGAAAAGTCTTTTAGAATAAGACACATAACGAATAGTAGGGTGAATCTCATGGAATCTGTCAAGAAATGTCTGTGTCGTATATGAAATGATATGTCGTAGAACATTTAAAAGCACCTTGCTTCAATTGTCATTACCATAACACTAGAAAATATCTCATTCTCATTACTGTAATGCTAAAGATAATTATGATATATATTTAAATTAGTGCTTTCAAATTGATTAATCACGATTAATTGCGATTAAACACGTCTAAACAAAAGTTTGTTATATGTTTACAAACCTTTATGTTCGATGCGATTAATCGCGATTAATCGAATTGACAGCTCTAATTTTATAATTTAAATTAGTGCTGTCAAATCAATTAATCGTGATTAATCGCATCTAACAGAAAAGTTTGTAAATATATAATGTGTGTGTGTTTTATGTTAGATGCAATTAATCACGATTAATCAATTTGAGACTTATGAGACTCCATAAAAGTTTACAAACGTTTATGTTAGATGCGATTAATCGTGATTAATCGATTTGACAGCGCTAATTTTATAATTTAAATTAGTGCTGTCAAATCAATTAATCGTGATTAATCACATCTAACATAAAAGTTTGTAAATATGTAATGTGTGTGTGTGTGTGTGTGTGTATACACACACACTCTTTTATGTTAGATGCAGTTAATCACAATTAATCACGATTAATCAATTTGAGACTCATGAGACTCCATAACAGTTTACAAACTTTTGTTATATGCGATTATTCGTGATTAATCGATTCGACAGCACTAATTTAGTCATTTAAATTAGTGCTGTCAAAACGATTAATCACGATTAATCACATTTAACAAAAGTTTATAAAGTTTCGTGAGTCTCAAATTGATCTCGATTAATCGATTTGACAGCAAATGTATAACAAATGTAAAGTTACATATTGAAATGTGCAATTTGTAATTTGTTGTAATGAATTTAATTCATGCTGATTTTGAAAAAAAAAACAACAACAATAAAAACACAAAAACAAAAAACCAACCAACCAAACAAAAAAATTCCATCATTGATTTTATTGTATCTCAGTCATGACAATTTTGGGTGAACATTTGCTTAACTGTCATGAAAATATAAATTTCATGTAAAACAATTCTTAATGATTCTGAAATAAGCTTATTTTTTATTATTCCTTATTTTTTTCTTCTGATATTGGAGTAAAAAATAACCCAGAAATTTCTTTGTGAGAATCAGCCAATAATATGAAACATTGATGCTAAAAATACAACCAAAATAAAATAAATAATAAAATAAAATAATAGAACAAGTAATAAAAAGGGCTATCTGACGTCTAGTTTGCAATAATAATACATGTGCCTACAAGTCTTCTGGTATTATTTCCAAGTTTACCTCTTCAAGGAACAGCTGTCTTTCTCTTTCTTAGACTGTCTAATCGCCTCCATCCAAAGCACCTCGAACAAAAGCTTAAACACGTTTGTAAAGATCAAGAGGAAGCAGTGGACAAAATGCATACAGACGGTTTAGCTTTGAGCTAAGCTCAATGTGACATGAATTTGTGGGCTTAATAAAGTTGCTTGACGTTTTCCTTTCCTGGTGTCGTTTCTTTTTCCTCTTGCTCTGTGAGATAAGCTCCACTGTCACCTCAGGCTTTACCGCGGTTTCAATTTTGTTGGAAGAGACAAAAATAGAGAGATAGAGAAGTTTCAATTATGACCTGTCATTTATTGTAATGTTTTTTTTTTTTGAGGTAATGCAGAAAGTCTTAGACTTCATCACAGCATGCCATTTCATCTACTCCAATAAAGACTTCAAGGCATGTTTTGCATTGGCATCTTTCTTTAGAAAATGTAAAACAATCTGGTTTATTTTATGATCATGTTTTGGATAGCTATGTTAAACCAATCTCCTCTTCGCAGTTGTTTAAATATATTTTACCAACCCCTGTTATTTCCACTGACTTGCTTGAAACAAAACCAAAAACCACAAAGTGTCAGTCTGTGCTCAGAAACACATGTTAGTCACACTCGGTAACATCTCCAAAATATTTGACAGATAATCACGGGAATGTCTTAGTGTATGTTGTATAATGTGTTTGTACGGAAGAGAAACCATATATTATCCGTTTGCTCGTGTGTTGGAGTGAACCACAAGGGTCGAGAGTGGGTGTTAAAGAAAAAGCAAGAAAACGAGCGCAAGGATGCACATGCGAACATGGAGCCAAGTAATAATGACCCCTGGTGAGCTCTAGGCATCGGAAGGAAACACAGAGTGCCCTGTAATTAGGCATGTTATAATGTGCACCAAATTCTTTGATAATGCAACAAGGGGACGGTGGAGGGGGGCCATTTCAAAACCACAATAGTTGACTCTGGAGCCAGTTAGCCCAATTAAACAGGTTATGCACAGTCATTATGCTAGGTCGGGACAGATCTCATAGGAAGTTTAGGCCTCGTATAAAGAAAAAAAAGTCTCTTGGAGCCCGAGGGCAAGCTGTATGGGCTTCGCCTGGCATCGTTTAGCAGTTCTCGCACTTCCAAGGATGAATGCCAGATTTGAAGCAATGAAATCTTTGCCCTTAATTTGCTTGTGAATAGCATTGGCGATACTCTGGTTTTTGCTTTGATAGCAGGGTCACTTCTTTGAATGAAGTCTGAATGCCAAATCTGGAAAGATAATTAGGAAAGACAATGAACTGCAAAACGGGTTTAATAACCTCATCAGCTTTGCTAGGAATGTCTCAAATGTTTCATCATTTCAGATGTAGATATAAGGTTGTTTCAGCACAGTGTGACATAGTTCGTGACAAAAATACCTTGGGGTTTGTATATTAGTATTGCACAAGTAAGCAACCACCTAGTAACCACCCAGAATGCCCAAGCAAAAAAAAAAACAAAACAAAAAAAAAAAAAACACATACACAGAACAAACAAATTGTGAAATTTCCGGCAAAAGAAAATGGCAGCTGTGTTTGCCAGAAATGTAATTTTAAAAATAGTATGGTAGCAACATTTTAAGTTTTATAGATTGTACTTAGATTTACAGTAATATATATTGCATAGCAATGCAGTGAAGCACTTTGAACACCTTTGTAACGGCATAGCAACACCCTAGGAACCACATAGCAACACATTCAAAACAATCAGAACATTTATGAAGTGCATAACAACCACCTAACAATGCAGTGAAGCACTCAGAACACCTTTGTTAAAGCATAGCATCACCCTAGCAACCACATAGCAACTCATTCAAAGCAATCAGAATACTTATGAATTGCATAGCAACACCCCAGCAGCCACATAGCAACACATTCAAATCACTCAGAACACTTAGGAAGTGCATAGCAACCACCTAGCAATGTAGTGAAGCACTCGGAACACCTTAGTTACAGCATAGCAACACCCTAGCAACCACGTAGCAACTCATTCAAAACACTCAGAATACTTAGGAACTGCATAGCAACACCCTAGCAGCCACATAGCAACACATTCAAATCACTCAGAACACTTAGGAAGTGCATAGCAACCACCTAGCAATGTAGTGAAGCACTCGGAACACCTTAGTTACAGCATAGCAACACCCTAGCAACCACGTAGCAACTCATTCAAAACACTCAGAATACTTAGGAACTGCATAGCAACCACCTAGTAATTCAGTGAAGCACTCGGAACACCTATGTAACAGCATAGCAACACCCTAGCAAACACATAGCAATACATTGAAGCACTCAGAACACATTTGTAACAGCATAGCAACACAGTGAAACAATACATTGAAGCACTCAGAACACATTTGTAACAGCATAGCAACACCCTAGCAACCACATACACTCAAGCAACTCATCTAAAACACTCAGAATACATAGAACCTACATAGCAACCACCTAGCAATTTAGTGAATCACTCAGAACACCTTTGATATAGTATTCCAACACCCTAGCAACCACATAGCAACTAATTCAAAACAATCAGAATACTTAGGAACTGCATAGCAACCACCTAGTAATGCAGTGAAGCACTCTAAACACCTTTGTAACAGCATAGCAACACCCTAGCAACCACATAGCAATACAATGAAGCACTCAGAACACATTTGTAACAGCATAACAACACCCTAGCAACCACATAGCAACTCAATCAAAACACTCAGAACACTTAGGAACTGCATAGCAACACAGTGAAACAATGCAGTGAAGCACTCGGAACACCTTTGTTACAGCAGAGCAACACCTAGCAACCACATACACTGTAGCAACTCATCTAAAACACTAAGAATACACAGAAACTGCATTGCAACCACCTAGCAATTTAATGAATCACTCAGAACACCTTTGATATAGCATAGCAACACCCTAGAAACCACATAGCAACTCATTCAAAACACTCTGAATACTTAGGAACTATATAGCAACCACCTAGTAATGCAATGAAGCACTCGAAACACCTTTGTAACAGCATAGCAACACCCTAGCAACCACACAACACATTCAAAACACTCAGAAAACTTATGAAGTGTATAGTAACCACCTAGCAATGCAGTAAAGCAACACATTCAAACAACTATATGACAGGTTGTTGCTAGGGTAATTTAGCACTCTGAACACTTTTGTTACAGCCTAGCAACACCCTAGCAACCACATGGCAACACATTCAAAACACTCAGAACACTTAGGAACTGCATAGCAACAACCCAGCAGTGCAGAGAAGCACTTGGAACACATTTGTTACAACAAAGTAACAAACTCAAAACACTCAGAATACTTAAGAACTGCATAGCAACCACCTTAAATACCCTAGCAACAGCCTGTCATATAAGTGGTTGCTTATGATGTGACTCTTTCAACTGAAGTCTATGGGACTCTATCATTCATGTCTGTAGTACAAGGTTATGTGCTGAGGTTTAACATTTATGGGGTTTGAAGTTTAATATATTCTGTTCTGGGAAATGCACTAGATATGCAAGAAAATATGGAATAAAAATGCATTTTGCTGATCCTTTCATAAACATAGTCCATCAAGTGACTCTTGTAGTAAAATTAGTCAAAACAATGTACTTCTGTCTCAGATAAGATGAAATCTCCAGCACACTGCAAACAATATCAAGACTTATTGCAGCACATTTGCTTTTAGCCATGAAAAGAAAAAGGCTGCA